>APFE030242907.1:70711-86507 GCA_000404065.3 Pinus taeda
AATATATAAATAATAAGATTTTAAAAATAAAAATAAAAAATAAATTACCACATATGAAACATTAAAACAACCGAACAAAATACATTCAATTATTAACATCCACGAGGCCAATAACAATCCCAAATTTTGTCGAAGCACCTTTAAAATTCTTTGATGCCGAAACCTAATTGTTTAATATTAAAATAGGGAAGGCATGTCAAAAGAATAAAAAGAAAAGATGAAATATATTCTCATATATACAAGCCAAAACAAGCCTTGGATTATGACACACCTCCATAAAGTGTTAATTTAATAGGAGGACACTATTTAAAGATCAAGTCTATCATATTTCGAAATTTTCCAATTTGATTTAAAATATTGGAATATATATATTATGTATATTTTGCTAAATCACTTAGTATTATATAAAAATAAAATTATTATTACCAAACTCATGTCATTAGAGAAAAATACAATTTTTAAAAAGCAATTAACAAGTTAGATATTCTTATATAGAGTTGTGAGTAACATATCTTATATCTTAATTTTGGCCAAGTTGAATAGATAGTGAATTGTGGATTTGTTATTTGCAGATTTATTACAAAAGACTGTTAAATTTACAATTCAAATCTAGAATATCTCTCAAATCTACCATATTAAATACAACGATAAAATATTAAGAATATAATTGTAATCATTTCTTTAGACATAAGGAAATAGGTTAACGCCCCAAGATCATGAGGCATTTACTAGGAGCAAAAGTTTGTCCCCCTCTGGACATTAGCAGGTAATTCCAAGTGGGGTGGTTTTCCTTGAATAATTGTAATGATAAAGAAGACAACAATAAAACCATAAGAGACAACAGATTGGTCCAAAAACAAAGAAAAACCCCATAAGGGGAAACCCTTTAAAATATTCTTCTTTAGTAGATCGTCATAAAAAGAATTCAACAACGAGTACAATGAGCCCAATACATATGATTTGCAGTGGATAGTAATAAATCAAATCTATAGATCTATATAATAGCAGAGAGAAGCCTAGATCTACCAGATCACTAAAGTCAACTGAATCCAAGATGTCAAATCTTAGATATGAAATTTGGTTTCCCTCATCACGATTGTCAGTGTTCGACCGAAACTCCTAGGTCACTCTCTCAGTAACTGTATGCGGGCAAATATGACTGTAGGGTTTCTCTTATGAAGTCTTTATGTTTGCGACTGTGGCACAATACAACTAAAATGTAGAGTCTCTCCCTTATTGTTGTTGTGTGAGCGACCAAGGTGTCCTGGTCACTCACAGGACTACTCTGTACAAGTGATTGGGGACCTGAACCTTCTGATCTACCTTTGAACCTAGAGTTGCTCCCTTGAACCTTTTGATTTGCCTCTGAACCTAGAATCGCTCCCTTGCCTACTCCATGCCTACGAACAGGAACAAAAATGTATTTTTCTGTGCTAGTGTTCAAGATCTAGAAAAACCTAACCCAAAGTAAACCTTTCACCTTTGATTTTGAACCCTGTGTGAACTCCTTCCGCCGAACCTTTGCGAGCCAAAACAAAGTAGAAGAGTAGAAAATGTCTTGATCAAGTGTGTTGAAATGAACTTGAGATCACTTCCTTTTATACGCTTTCTTGAGGGTTTACTTGGGGTTGAGATTGACCCAAGCAGTTACCCAAGTGGTTAGGGTCGACCCATTCCATAATGAATGCATGAATAAAATAATTCAAAACTTAACTTGTGCTTAACCAAATTAGGTGATCTTTGGGTAATTTTTGGTCCTCTCAAAAAGAGGAATTTAGTGGAAGCATCATCTTAGTCATCTGAGTTGTCCAATGTGGAACTTTACCCTAGTTGTAAAAATTCACACTCCCTTTCAACTAGGAAGAATTTCACCTGCCAATATCTGTCAGTTGATCTTTGCATCATCCTGTAATGATTTGACTGTCTCTGTTCAACTCTATCTACTGGAAATTTCTTAGATCTCGAATAATAAGAATTAGGGAGAAATGGATTCCACCGATACTAAGAAATATGATTATATATCATATAGGGGAGCAGATATTCAACCCTGGAATCTCATCAAGGGATCTTATCCTCAACCCAATCCTATTGCCTACCAATCTTCCCAACAATGAAACTCAATAGTCATGTGGTGGAACACCTACATCATAATCGACTTGGGTTTTACTCCCTAAGTACACACTCAACTCATTAGCCAAAACGAGGAGCGATATTCCCATCTGTTGAAATTTAAAAGTCTGACACATTAGAAATCCCTACTGCATTGTCTAGTTTAATTTCTCCTACTTGTTCATTCCATTAACAAGTTATTTATAAATATCGATATTGAAATAAACACAAATGCAGCCTTAACTCATATATAGATCATCCACTGAAATACTAAAACACACACACAAGGGACACCGTTATTTTTGGGCAATTGTCCCCGGAAAAACCCAATGTAGGAAAACTAGTGCAACAGTTCTGAGGGTTTTATTATTATGTAGATTCTTGAGTACAACTAGGGTGCCAAAAATGGCTCACCCAACATAGATTGTTACACGACAGTAATACCTCTTCTCAGAGACAGATATTCAGTCTCTCAGCTCTAGTTCCGCCCCACGAAAATCCTTCCAGCACTTCCTCTTGGCTCCGCATCAGCCCTGCTAGCTTCAGCTCAGCACCTGAAGCCTATGCATTAGCCTTCAGACCCTCTGCATTATCTCTCTAGCCCTCTGTGTCACCCACACAGGCCCCTTAGCCTCTGTGCAGCCCCCAACTACCTTTCCGTAGCCTCTGCTGCCTCTGTGTAGCTATATCTGCCTCTGTGTTAGTCTCTTCAGTCATTGCATTGACCCTCTGGAACTATCCTTGCCTCTCTGCTGTGCACTCATTGCCCCTCACTGCAACATATCACTTGTTCGATTTTTCTCAGCAAGCCCCGCTCGAGAAAATCGAGTTGACTAATCAATCTTGGTGTGTCTCCAACTGACCCTCAATGGCCGAGATTAAATCTCTAATCAATGGTTAAGATTAGATTTGGCTTGATCCATGTCATTTAGAGCCTTCTCACCCAGTTTTATATCAATAGCCATTAATATTTTTATTTTCCTAAGTTTAGACTTAGGAACCCATTAAATATTAATTATTTTAATATCTCTCTAACTAGGTGGAATTTCACCAAACCATTTCTGGGTCTTGGAGATCTCATACGCTTTAGCCTCTCCACCAATTTTCATGGCTAGAGAACATCTAATGCTACCCCAAATTAACACTCCCTCTTAGCAAGGAATGTGCTCTAGTATTGCTCCAACATTGAACATTACCCTGATCATCTGACATCGGTACTTGCGCTAATGCTTCGCCCTCTACCCAACATCCTCTGCACTATTGCCTACTGTACTGCTTCCTATGGCTCTGCCACTGCCACTACTACATCTGTACTGCAGCTCTCTCTGCATCTGTTCTGCTGCTGGTCCTTCCTCCCAACACTGCATTTGCACTATAATTCTCTCTCCTCATGCTGCATCGTGCTGCCCCATAACAATACCACTACTACTGCTGCACTACAACTAAGTTACTGAGAAGTAAGTAACTGATCTACCCAACCACTGACATCCTTGTCAGGATAGAAGCCATCCTGATGCTAAAGTTCCCTTTGTTGTTATCTTGTGCTCTTTGTGTTGCTTCTGCACTGCTTCGACAACCTTGTGCCTACAAAACACCTTTGTGCATTTCTGCATTTCTCCAACCAACTCAGTGCCTCTCACACTGTTGCAACCCTCACTGCACTGCTACAGATCCCTTCACTCTAGCATTTTTCTGTCGCTCCATAGCATCTTGCTTCTACTGACATTCGTCATCCTGCTACTGTCTCTTGGGGCTCTCGTAGCCCGATATGATCCAACAACTTGGGTACCTCAAGGATCCTACACCTCCATCTTCTGTAGTCCTCCTAACTATATCTCAATGTCTCCCCATCTATTCTCTACAGGTGCATGAGAACTCATGGCAAAATCGTCATCAGTCTCTACTTACTTCTTCGCCTTAATCGACTCTGCCTTGGAGTCAGAAGCCTCTCCCTTATTCTTCTTCTTGGGACACTGGGTTGCATAATGACCCAACTCCCATAATGGAAGCACTTTATCTTAGATATGTCCTTCTTCTTCCTCTTCCCTTTCTGTCCTGCAGATGCAAGAGCCGCATCCTATTCCTCCTCTTTCTTGATTCGACCTCCTTTACAGCAATTTCCCACCTTGGTCGGCCGTCTGATCTCTTCTTGGTGAAGAGATGCCCACAGTTCTTCCCATCCTGGAAGAGTCACTCTGCCCAAAATTCTTTGGACAAATGTATCCCACTCCTCAGAGATTGCGTTAAGGGTGGTCCTCACCTTGAACTCTTGATCTGGCGTGGCCCCTCTAAAAGTAAGTTGGTTTTGAATCTCCTACAACCTGATGAGGAATAGATCTATCTGCTCCCCCTTCTACATCTGCTACGACCACAACTAATTCTCCAGTAGCAAATTCCTCTGCATGAAAGTGCCTTGATACAATGTCGTCAAGGTATCCCACATCTCCTTTGACGTGTTCTTCTTGGCAATATGCGGCACTACATGATCCTTGACCCCATCAAGGATTATGCACTTTGTCTTCACCATTGCATCCTTATACCTCTCATTATCAACTGGGTCTACTGGGATAGCCAAGGTTCTCAAGGTGAAGCCCTTGATGTGATGTCTATCCAGAATAGACATGATCATGGCCTTCCAGATGACAAAGTTTGCGACCCCGTCCAACCTGTCCCGATCCCTTAGTCTATTCGTTACCATCTCCGTTCCTTTACTGGACTCCCTATGAGTCTCGACTTCCCTCCTGGAAGTTCTCTCCTAGACTGCCTCTAATCCTCAACCTCCCTCCTGGAGGTTCTCTCCAAGACTCCCTCTAAGTCTCAATTTCCCTGATGGAAATCTTCCCACCAACTCTTGATTCGCTCCTCTCCGATCCTCTTTGCAACTGCAACTTAGATATGGATTTCTTGGCTATAAATCCGTCAAGGCATCGACTCCCTCTACCTTGGTTCTGTCTCGTTAGTTACTTTTCTACTTCGACAACAACAACACCCCACTAGCTTTCCAATCCACAATCTGCCCACAACTCCCTAGGCCCTGACAATTGAAGAAACAAAGCCTTTCAGCTCTACCCAATCCCCGTAATGGCTGAATCAGTCCTCTGGCCAACTGCTTCAAGCCTACCTGAATAAGTAGGATGACGTGGCTCTTCGTGAGCCTCTTCTGCCTCTCTCTGCCTCTGCGATGGCCCTCTCTCTGGCTTGTAATGATGATGCAAAACCTCTGTGTCACTCCTTCTCATCTGCCTTCTGCTTAGGAACAACTCTGTCTCTCGGGACAACTGTTTCTACCGCAAATTTTTTGATTTCTATTGGTGCCATCAGTTCTCCCATGATCTGCAATGCTCTGATACCATGTTGAAATTTCTAAGTCTAACACATTAGAAATCCCTACTGGATTATCCAGTTTAATTTCTCCTACTTGTTCATTCCATTAACAAGTTATTTATAAATATAAACACTGAAATAAACACAAATGCAACTTTAACTCATATATAGACCAACAACTAAAACACTGAGACAAACACACAAGGGACATCGTTATATTTGGATAATCGTCCCGAGAAAAACCCAATGCGGGAAAACTAGTGCAACAATTCTGAGGGTTTTATTATTATGCAAATTCTTAAGTACAACTAGGTTCTAAAAATGGCTCACCCGATAGAGATTGTTACACTGAAATAATACCTCTTCTCGAAGACAGATATTCAGCCTCTCAGCTCTAGTATACCCCACGAAAATACTTATGGTGCTTCCTCTTGGCCCTGCGCCAACCCTGCTAGCTTCAACTCAGCTCCTGAAGCCTCTGCGTCAGCCTTCAAACACTCTACGTCAACTCTCTTGCCCTCTGTGTCAGCTCTCTAGTCCTCTGTGTCACCCACACAGGCCTCTCAGCCTCTGAGCAGTCCCCAACTACATCTACGCCAGCCTCTTCAGTCACTACGCTGACTCTTAGGCACTATCCTTGCCTCTCTGCTATGCACTCATTGCTCCTCGCTACAACATATCACTTGTTCAAATTTTCTCAGCAAGCCCCACTCTAGAAAATCGAGTTGACTGATCAATCTTGGTGTGTCTCCAACTAACCCTCAAGCCTCCTCTTATACTTTTTATGTTGAGTCTTCAATGGCCGAGATTAATATCTAATCAATAATTAAGATTAGATTTGGCTTGATCCATATCATTTAAAACCTTCTCACCCAGTTTTATATTAACAACCATAATATTTTTATTTTCCTAAGTTTAGACTTAGGAATCCATTAAAAATATTAATTATTTTAATATCTCTCTAACTGGGTGGAATTTCCCCAAACCATTTCCGGGTCTTGGAGATCTCATGTTCTTTAGCCTCTACACCAATTTTCATGGCTAAATAACATCTGATGCTACCCAAAATCAACACCTTCAAGCTGGCCTGCTTGAGGGTATAATGCCAACTGGGGTATACTCTACAAATACCAAGTAAGGGAGAAACATCCTCTGACCCTATAATTATAGGGGAGAAACATTCTTCTACACTGGGTAATAGATAGGGTAACACCCTATTATCTAGAGTTATGTCAAGCCCAGGAGCCCTCTATCTCAATTCCTCACCATGGGACCTCAAGCAGGGTGGGAAGAGTATGCTTAGTGTCCTCAATCGATGCTACCCCTTATCCATAGGGGCTACATCCATGAGTCCAAGTTGTTATATGAAAATGAAGAACTTTCTCTTTGGTAATGCCTTGGTGAGAATATATGCAATCTGTTCATTTGTCGATATGTGATGGAACTTGACAACTCCTCTCTGCACCATGTCTTGAATGAAGTGATATTGAATCTCAATATGCTTGGAATTTTCATGAAACACAAGATTTTCTGCCAAACGGATTCCACTCTTGTTGTCATGGTATATTACTGTTGTATCTAGGACTTTCTCAAATAGCTCTCCAAAGATATTTCTCAATCAGACTACCTCGCAACCAGCCATGCTAGCAACAATATATTCTTCCTTAGCTGTACTCATGCTACAAACTTTTGTTTCCTGCTCATCTAGGATATCATGGAAAATCCAAGGCCAAAACATCCAGATGTACTTTTCCCATCAATAACATTTTCGTCCCGATCAGCATCACTGTATCCATGAAGTTGAATATTTCTTGCAGAATATATTAGGCCACGTGTGATCGACCCATGCAAATATCTCAGTATGTCTCTGGAAGCTATCCAATGTGTGTGGAGGGGCTCGATCATGAATTGACTCAACGTGTTTACTGTATAACATATGCATGGACGAGTGTTCACAAGGAAAATTAGAGCCACAATCAGTTGTCTATATTGGGATGGATTTTCTAAGTCTGGTCCTGCAACATCTCCACATAACTTCTTGAAGTTCATTTCCATTAGTGTAACCATGGATTTATATTCAATCATTCCAAATCTTTCCAGCAACTTTACAACGTATTTTCCTCGTGAAAGGAAAATATCACCAATATTTTTCCACACTTCAAGGCCCAAAAAGTAGTGCATGAGACCAAGGTATTTCATCTCAAACTCAAAGGCTAGATTCCTCTTACATTCGATCATCAGAGGCTCACTACATGTCAAAAATAGATCGTCAACATATAAAACCAAAATCAATGGCATACCTTGGACTACCTTGAAGTAGAGGTTGGGATCAACATTGCTTCTTGTGAATCCCAACTTCACTAAGTAATTGTCAAGTAACTGTCAATATGTGCATACCAAGCTCAGGGAGCTTTCTTCAAACCAAACAATGCCTTCTTCAGCCTGCAAATATATGTTTTTCGATCTTCCACTTCGAATCCCTGTGGTTGTTCAAAATATACCTCTTACTGTAACATGCCATGAAGTAATGCAGTCTTTACATCCATCTAATGAAGAGTCTCTCCCTGACTCGCAACAAAGGAGGCTATAGAATGAATGGTTGTATATTCAGCTACAATAGCAAATATGTTGTCATAATATTTTCTCTCTTTCTGAGAGAAGCCTTGAGCTACGAACCTTGCTTTATATTTCTCAATGCTACCATCAATTCCATGTTTGATTTTGAATAGCCATTTTCAAGTCACAACAGACTTCCCTTTCGGTCTACACACAACATCCCATACATCATTTTTCATAATAGATTCATATTCTTCAGCCATATCATCCTTCCAAACTTGTTCTTTTACTGCTTCTTCAAATGTGGATGGTTCGGCATGAATCATAGTACTCATAGCAGCAACATATCCCTAATATATACATGGTTGTTTCATTTCTTTGAGTGATCTGTGAATGGGGACATTTCTTTCAGTATCCTATAAAGTATTGCAGAGCCAAAGTGGTCTCTTCTTAGAGGGAGGATCACTTGGAGGAGGATCTAATTGATCCATAGTCTCTATGAGATCATCAACCATATCGGACTCAGGTACAAACGTCCATAATATCCCAGTCATCATTCTCTTCCTTGGGAGGAGGAGGTGGAGGGAGATCTCTTGCTTTTCCAAGAGCCGCATCTTCATCAAATGTTACATCCCTACTAATTTCGACTTTCCTTTGACCAAGAATATAAATTCTATATGCTTTAGAATTTTCACAATAACCCACAAACGTACCGTTTCTACCAGTGGCTTCCAATTTGTTCCTTTTGTCTTTCGGCACATGAAAATATGCTGGGATCCAAATACACGAAGATGGATGATATCAGGCTTAATGCCTATGAATATTTCTTCAAGAGTCTTCTTTTCTAATGCTTGATGAGACACCCTATTCTGAACATATACAACAGTAGATATAGCTTTAGCCCAAAGGAACTTTGGCACCTTTTGATCATGGAGCATAGCATGGGCAACTTCTAATATAGACTTGTTCTTTATTTTTGCTAGATTATTATGTTCGAGAGTATATGACACAATCATTTCCTTCTTGATTCTATCTTTCTTGAAAACAAAGAAAAACCCCATAAGGGGAAACCCTTTCAAATATTCTTCTTTAGTAGATAGTCATAAAAAGATTTCAACAACGAGTACAATGAGCCCAATACATATGATTTAAAGTGGATAATAATAAATCAGATCTATAGATCTATATAATAGCAAAGAGAAGCCCAGATCTACCATATCACTAAAGTCAATAGAATCCAAGATGTCAAATCTTAGATTTGAAATTTGGTCGCCCTCATCATGACTATCTGTGTTCGATCGAAACTCCTTGGTCACTCTCTCGGTAACTATATGCAGGCGACTGTGACTGCAGGGTTTCTCTCAAGAAGTCTTTATGTGTGTGACTGTTGCACAATATAGCTAAGATGTAGATTCACTCCCTTATTGTTGTTGTGTGAGCAACTGAGATGTCTTGGTCACTCACATGACTACTCTCTATGAGCGATTGGGGACCTGAACCTTCTGATCTGCCTCTGAACCTAGAGTCGCTCCCTTGAACCTTTTGATCTGCCTCTGAACCTAGAGTTGCTCCCTTTCCTACTGCGTGCCTAAGAACAGGGACGAAAATTTATTTTTCTGAGCCAGTGATTGAGATTAGGAAAACCCTAACCGAAAGCGAAATTTTCGCGTGTGATTTCGAACCCTGTGTGAACTCCTTTCGCCGAACCTTTGCGAGCCAAAACAAAGTAGAAGAGCAGAAAATGTCTTGATCAAGTATGTTGAAATGAACTTGAGATCACTTCCTTTTATACGATTTCTTGAGGGTCTACTTGGGGTTGAGATTGACCCAAGCAGTTACCCAATTGGTTAGGGTCAACCCATTCCATAATGAATGCATGAATAAAATAATTCAAAACTTAATTTATGCCTTATCAAATTAGGTGATATTTGGGTCATTTTGGTCCTCTCAAAAAGAGGAATTTAGTGGAAGCATCATCTTGGTCATCTAAGTTGTCCAATGTGGAACTTGACCCTAGTTGTAAAAATTCACACTCCCTCTCAACTAAGAAGAATTTCACCTACCAATATCTGTCAGTTGATCTTTGCATCATCCTGTAATGATTTGATTGTCTCTGTTCAACTCTATCTATTGGAAATTTCTCAGATCTAGAAGAAGAATAATTAGGGAGAAATAGCTTCCGCCGATATTGTGAAATATGATTATATATCATATAGGGGAGCAAATCTTCAACCCTGGAATCTCATCAAGGGATCTTATCCTCAACCCAATCCTATTGCCTACCGATCTTCCCAACAATGAACCTCAATAGTCATGTGGTAGAACACCTACATCATAATCGACTTGAGTTTTACTCCCTAAGTACACTCTCAACTTATTAGCCAAAACGAGGAGCGGTATTCCCATCTGTTGAAATTTAAAAATTTGACATGTTAGAAATCCCTATTGCATTATCTAGTTTAATTTCTCACCCAACATAGATTGTTACATGACAGTAATACCTCTTCTCAGAGATAGATATTCAGTCTCTCAGCTCCAGTCTACCCCACAAAAATCCTTACAGCACTTCGATATTCAGTCTCTCAGCTCTAGTCTACCCCACAAAAATCCTTACAACACTTCCTCTTGGCCCCACGTCAGCCCTACTAGCTTCAACTCAGCTCTTGAAGCCTCTGCATTAGCCTTCAGAACCTCTGTGTTATCTCTCTGGCCCTCTGTGTCACCCACGCAGGCCCCTCAGCCTCTGTGCAGTACCCAACTACCTCTGCGTAGCCTTTGTTGCCTCTGCGTTGCTCTATCTGCCTCCGCGTTAGTCTCTTCAGTCATTGCGTTGACCCTCTGGAAATATCCTTGCCTCTCTGCTATGTACTCAATGCCCCTCACTGCAACAGATCACTTGTTCGATTTTTCTCAGCAAGCCCCGCTCGAGAAAATCAAGTTGACTGATCAATATTGGTGTGTCTCCAACTGACCCTCAAGCCTCGTCTTATACTTTTTATGTTGAGTCTTCAATGGCCAAGATTAAATCTATAATCAATGGCTAAGATTAGATTTGGCTTGATCCATGTCATTTATAACCTTCTCACCCAGTTTTATATTAATAGCCATTAATATTTTTATTTTCTTAAGTTTAGACTTAGGAACCCATTAAATATTAATTATTTTAATATCTCTCTAACTGGGTGGAATTTCACCAAACAATTTCTGGGTCTTGGAGATCTCATGCGCTTTAGCCTCTCCACCAATTTTCATGGCTAGAGAACATCTGATGCTACCTCAAATTAACACTCCCTCTTAGTAAGGAATGTGCTCTAGTATTGCTCCACCATTGAACATTACCCTGATCATCCGACATCGGTACCTGTGTTGATGCTTGGCCTACTGCCCAACATCCTTCGCACTGTTGCCTACTGTATTTCTTCTAATGGCTCTGCCACTGCCACTGCTACATCTGTACTGCAGCTCCCTCTGTATCCATGCTGTTGTTGGTCCTTCCTCCCAACACTGCATTTGCACTGCAATTCTATCTCCTCATGCTGCATTGCGCTGCCCCATAACAATACCACTACTACTACTACACTAAAACTCAGTTATTGATAAGTAAGTAACTGATCTACCCAACTACTGACATCCTTGTCAGGCTAGAAGCCATCCTGATGCTGAAGTTCCCTCTATTGTTATCATGTGCTCCCTCTGTTGCCTCTGCACTGCTGTGACAACCTTGTGCCTCCAAAACACCTTTGTGCATTTCTGCATTGCTCCAACCTCCTCAGTGGCTCTCACACTATTGAAACCCTCACTGCACTGCTACAGATCCCTTCACTCTAGCATTTTTCTGTCGCTCCATCACATCTTGCTTCTACTGACATCTGTCATCCTGCTACTGTCCCTCGGGGCTCTCGTAGCGTAATATGATCCAAGAGCTTGGGTACCTCAAGGATCCTACCCCTCCATCTTCTGGAGTCCTCCTAACTATAGCTCGATGTCTCCCCATCTATTCTCTAGAGGTGCATGAGCACTCATGGAAAAATCGTTATTAGTCTCTACTTACTTCTCTGCCTTAGCTGGCTCTGCCTTGGAGTCAGAAGCCTCTCCCTTATTCTTGTTCTTGGGACATTGGGTTGCATAATGACCCAACTCCCACAATGGAAGCACTTTATCTTAGATATGCCCTTCTTCTTCCTCTTCCCTTGCTTTCCTACAGATGCCAGAGCTGCATCCTCTTCTTTCTCTTTCTTGATTTGACCTCCTTTGCTGCTACTTCCCGCCTTGGTCAGTCATTTGATCTCTTCTTGGTGAAGATATGACCACAATTCTTCCCATCCTAGAAGAGTCGCTCTACCCAAAATTCTTTGGATGAATGTCTCCCACTCCTCAGAGACTTCGTTCAGGGTGGTCCCCACCATTAACTCTTGATCCAGCATGGCCCCTATGGAAGTAAGTTGGTCTTGAATCTCCTACAACCTGATGAGGAATAGATCTATCTGCTCCACCTTCTGCATTTGATACGACCACAACTGATTCTCCAGTAGCAACTTCCTCTGCATGAAAGTGCCTTGATACAATGTCGTCAAGGTATCCCACATCTCCTTTGACGTGTTCTTCTCGGCAATATGTGGAACTACATGATCCTCCATCAAGGAGTATGCACTTTGTCTTCGCCATTGCATCCTCATACCTCTCATTATCAACTAGATCTATAGGGATAGCCAAGGTTCTAAAGGTGAAGCCCTTGATGTGATGTCTGTCTAGAATAGACAGGATCATGGCCTTCTAAATGAGAAAGTTTGCGACCCCGTCCAACCTGTCCCGATCCCTTAGTCCATTTGTTTCCATCTCTGCTCCTTTTCTGGACTCCCTCTGAGTCTCGACTTCTCTCCTGGAAGTTCTCTCCTAGAATCCCTCTAATCCTTGACTTCCCTCCTGGAATTCTCTCCAAGACTCCCTCTGAGTCTCAATTTCCCTGCTGGAAATCTTCCCACCAACTGTTGATTCGCTCTTCTCCTATCCTCTTTGCAACTACAACTCGAATATGGATTTCTTGACTATAAATCCATCAAGGCATCAACTCCCTCTACCTTGGTTCTATCTCGTTAGTTACTTTTCTACTTCAACAGCAACAACACCCCACCAACTTCCCAATCCACAATCTGCCCACAACTCCCTAGACCCCGACAACTAAAGAAACAGAGCCTTTCAGCTCTACGCAATCCCCGCAATGGCTGAATCACTCCTCTAGCCAACTGTGTCAAGCCTACCTGACTGAGTAGGATGACATGGCTCTTCGTGAGCCTCTTTTGCCTCTCTCATGTCTATCTAGAACAAACAAGATCATGGCCTTCCAGATGACAAAGTTTGTGGCACCGTCCAACCTATCCCGATCCCTTAGTCCATTCGTTGCCATCTCCACTCCTTTTCAGGACTCCCTCTGAGTCTCGACTTCCCTCCTGGAAGTTCTCTCCTAGAATCCCTCTAATTGTCGACTTCCCTCCTGGAATTCTCTCCAAGACTCCCTCTGAGTCTCAATTTCCCTGTTAGAAATCTTCCTGCCAACTATTGATTCGCTCATCTTCGATCCTCTTTGCAACTGCAACTCAGATATGGATTTCTTGGCTATAAATCCGTGAAGGCATCAACTCCCTCTACCTTGGTTCTATCTTGTTAGTTACTTTTCTACTTCGACAGCAACAACACTCCACCAGCGTCCCAACCCACAATCTGTCCACAACTCCCTAGGCCCCGACAACTGAAGAATCAAAGCCTTTCAGCTCTATGCAATCCCCACAATGGCTGAATCACTCCTCTGTCCAATTGTGTCAAGCCTACCTGACTAAGTAGGATGACGTGGCTCTTTGTGAACCTCTTCTGCCTCTGTGATGTCCCTCTCTCTGGCTCGTAATGATTACGCAGAACCTCTGCGTCACTCCTTCTCTTCTTCCTTCTGCTTAGGAACAACTCTGTCTCTCGGGACAAATGTTTTTGCTGCAAGTTTTCTAATTTATGTTGGTGCTTTTGGTTCTCCTGTGATCTGCAATGCTCTAATACCATGTTGAAATTTCTAAGTCTGACACATTAGAAATCCCTACTAGATTATCTGGTTTAATTTCTCCTACTTGTTCATTCCATTAACAAGTTATTTATAGATATAAATACTAAAATAAACAAAAATGCAGCCTTAACTCATATATAGACCAACAACTAAAATACTGAGACAAACACACAATGGGCACCATTATATTTGGACAATCATCCCCAGAAAAACCCAATGCGGGAAAGCCAGTGCAACAATTCTGAGGGTTTTATTATTATGCAGATTCTTAAGTACAACTAGGGTGCTAGAAATGGCTCACTCGATAGAGATTGTTTCATTGCAGTAATACCTCTTATCGGAGACAGATATTCAGCCTCTCAGCTCTAGTATACCCCACGAAAATACTTCCGGCGCTTCCTCTTGGCCTTGTACCAACATTGCTAGCTTCAACTCAGCTCCTGAAGCCTCTGCGTCAGCCTTCAAACACTCTACATCAGCTCTCTTGCCCTCTGTATCAGCTCTCTAGCCCTCTGTGTCACCCACGCAGGCCCCTTAGCCTTTGTGCAGTCACCAACTACCTCTACATCAGCCTCTTTAGTCATTGCGCTGAATCTTAGGCACTATCCTTGCTTCTATGCTATGCACTCACTACTCCTTGCTACAACATATCACTTGTTCGAATTTTCTCAGCAAGCCCCACTCTAGAAAATCGAGTTGACTGATCAATCTTGGTGTGTCTCCAACTAACCCTCAAGCCTCCTCTTATACTTTTTATGTTGAGTCTTCAACGGTCGAGATTAAATATCTAATCAATAGCGAAGATTAGATTTGGCTCGATCCATGTCATTTAGAACCTTCTCACCCAATTTTATATTAACAACCATTAATATTTTTATTTTCCTAAGTTTAGACCTAGGAATCCATTAAAAATATTAATTATTTTAATATCTCTCTAATTGGGTGGAATTTTCCCAAACCATTTTCGGGTCTTGGAGATCTCATGTTCTTTAGCCTCTACACCAATTTTCATGGCTAAATAACATCTGATGCTACCCAAAATCAACACCATCAAGCTGGCCTACTTGAGGGTGTGATGCCAACTGGGGTATACTCTGCAAATACCAAGTAAGGGAGAAACATTCTTCGACTGTAGGTTTTAACCCTGTACAGAAATTACCTGCATACGAATTCCAAAACAAAGAAAATAAACAATGCGAGAGCATAACACATAAAACACATATGCACAGAGATTTTCCCCCTGGATCCCAAAACCGGACTACCAGCTTGATTTTTCAACATTATGTTCCTTTCAATGTTACAATACATATTTATACATGCTGAAGCATCCAATATCATGGACCGAAAAACCATCGCGTCCAAAACCATGGATTGAAAAACCATAGGTAGGTTCGCCCAACCTAATATAGGGTCCAAAAAAAATTTCCCCAGGGCGCTGCCCCAGACCCCGTAGAGGGGGGCTACCCACCCCCCTCAAACCCCCTAGACAGGGTGGACTGCCACCCCCCTTGTGACCTCCTCGCTGCGCAATCGGCGCAACGAAGGGGGGGCTCCGCCCCCCCTCTAACCCCTCGGTTGACTACGTAGGTTAGTCATGGAAAGAATATAACACAACCCAACAATCTCCCACTTGTTGTTTTCTTTCCACAGGGGGCCACAAGAGAGCTTAGTCATTTTTCCGGCCCTAAAACACCCATTGTTTCTCTACACCAAGAGAACTTCTCAGAGCTCACAGATTTTGTCAATGCATCTGCAGTA
>APFE030242908.1:7830-22303 GCA_000404065.3 Pinus taeda
TTTTGTTCTCGCATTAAGGTTGGGTGATTCCTCCTGGTGTGGTTCGATTGTGGTCTAGTACGGACTTGGGCTCCCACGTACCGTCGCGTATATATGGGGAGACTCCACTAGGTTTGCATCCTTAATCCATAGGAAGCCGTGTCTGTCGCCTGAAAAGCCGTAACGCACCGAACACAACATTCGGGAAGATTGACTGCAGTACAGAAAGTCCTTGGTTTTCATACGATTGCCAAGGTGTATAAGCAGTTTTGCGGATTGTCTGGTAAACCCCTTGCCTAGTTTCTCTAGAGCAGTCACTTTTTGATCCTTTTCGGACTCTGTAAAAGAAAAGGCTCTATTGAGCATTTGTCACTTCGGGCTCTTTAAACATTCGAAGGAGACTAGAGTCATCTTTTGTCCTTTTCTCAACTCTTAAAACATGAAAAGGTCAAGTTGTGTCCTAATGTCATAAAAATTTATTTGGCCACGATAACATTCACCTTGGTAGATCTTGTTTGCGTTTAGTTTTGAGTAGGGTTTCTTATCATTAGCTTATTTAGGGTCTTTGTTTGATCATCCTGGCGGATCCATCAATCCCGTCTCCTATCCCAAGTGACCAAGGGTCTCCATCTTCTGCTGCCCCTGAGACACCGGTTTTTGGAGGCACTCTTCCTATTGTTCCTAGTGTCCAACCGTTCAACTCTCGTTCTCCAGAGGACGAGCTTTACGACTTGTTTTGGAACCCTGTTTGGGAGCCCTCTGAAGAGGACTTTCCCACTACTCCTGTTGGTGTTGCATCTCTGATGGCTTCTTCCGATATGGAGGATACATCTCCTGTGTCGAGTGGGATGTCCGTTATTTCGAGTATTGATACTCCCATTGCGGCTACATCCCCGGTTATCTTTACGCCCTACACTGTCACACCTCTCGGTATCACAGTGCCGGCATGTTATAGATCTCTAAGGGATGCTATGAATTTTGTGACTTCCTCTTCTATGTGGGATCAAAACATCACCCCTACCACAGGACCGTTTGTTTCCCAAGTTCACCATACTGCTGTTACAGTAGTTCCAACCAATCCGACCATCTGTGTCGCGTCATCAACTCCAGTTGTTAGTGCCGTTACAGCATCTTCTGTTGTCACTTATGTTGCAGGCCCATCTCGAGGCCCAGTACAAAGTGGTCCATCGACACATACTGCTAGAGTTCTCCACCCCGCAAGTGGTGCCCCTCCTCTTTCTAACGCTATTTCGGCGGGGGAGGGCATATTCTCAGTACTTGCACAATGTCCAGAACCCAGGTGGGCAAGGCCCCTATTATGATCCTGTCAATCATTATTTGTATACCTCCTTGCCGAATGAGCCCTATGTTGAGGCTTCAATTCCATTGAATGTGGCTTGGGGTACTGCCAGATATGGTGGTGGCCAGTTCCATCCGGGTCAAGGACAGCCATCTCAAGGACCACCCTACCAGGGTCAACCATCTTACTCGCAGCCTAATCATGGGCAGCAATATTATGGCCAGAACTACCCAGGTCAACCTGGAGGCTCACAAGGACAACCCTATTAGGGACAACCTTTAGCCTCTAGTGGTCTGTCTTATACTTATCTTGGGCAACCTTCTGGAAACCCGGGACAACCCTATGCCCAGCAAGGACAACCTGGGCCTCAGCAAGGCTATCCTTCGGGGCAACCCTATGGGAACCCGGGACAACCTTACGATCAGCAAGGTCAACCCGGAAACCAACAAGGCTACCCTTCTGGGCAAAGTGGCCAGCCTTACGCATAGCAAGGCCAGCCCGTCGCTTAGCAGCCATCTGCTCTACAAGGATAACCTTCGATTGCGCAAGGGCAGTCCGTCGCTCAACAAGCTCGACCTTCTGGGCAAACGGGGCCGTCTCAGATCCGACCAGGACAACCTTCCGGCTAGATGGCCCAACCTTCTCATTCAGGTGGGTACCAATCCCAGCCTCCTTATTCAGGGGGGTATCAATCCCAGCCTCCTTATTCGGGTGGGTACCAATCCCAACCTCTGTATTCAGGTGGGTATCAATCCCAACCTTCTCCTGGTTCCCAGGCTCAGTATGGATACCAGCAACCCCAGGGGAAAAATCAATATACCCCTTATCAAAATTACCAACAGCCGCAGGCCAACCCTTATCAAAATTATCAACAACCTGCAGGGCAGTATGGTAATCAATGGGGCGCTGGGGGGCAGAACCAGTATCAACCACCCGGTTCTGGAAATAACCCTTATGGACAAAATTCTTATGGACAGGGCCCTTTTGGACCTAGCCCATTTGGACAAGGCCAGTGGGGGCAACCAGTAACTGGATGGAATTCTGGCCATACCTCATATCCGAGACAAATGTCTTTCAACCTGCAGCTACCATTTCTAGCGACGTTGGAACTGCCCAATGTGTTGAAGTTAACAAATGATCCCATTTTACACAATCTACAATGGCCACCAGTTCCAACTAAGATACCTAGTGACTGTCCCAAATTTGACAGAAAAGCCGAAGAGGACCCTCAAGCTCATGTAATGACGTATCACTTATGGTGTTCGTCTAATTCATGGCTCGATGACTCAGTTCGACTTCGCCTCTTTCAGAGGACTCTCACTGGTTCTGCCACTAAATGGTATATTGAATTGACCCGCGCGTCATTTCAAGATTTTAATTCATTGGCCATGGCATTCCTTACTCACTTTCAGTTACCCATTCGGTACGAGACAGGGACTCACCTCCTTATATCTCTTAAGCAGGATACAGCTACGCATATCTTTGATCATATACATGAATGGAGAAGGCGTCGCAGGTTGATCAAGTTTTGGATTCCTGATCAACTCCTTACCGACTGGTTCACGACTTCCTTTGTCCCTAAGATTGCACGGGACATTGCTATGGGAGCCTGTGTGACTGAAGAGCAAGCAATCGCGCGCGCTCAGTACCTAGACTTAGTTTACTCTCAGTCTGGTACCTTGTATGAGTATTTGCCGGACGCCCCGAGGCCCGGTACATCCAAGGCTCTATCGAAGCCATCTGTCGATGGAGTCATTGGCTCTGTGAACCCGGCCTCTAAAAAATCATCGTCAAACCCTAGGAAGAAAAAGTCAGGTGCTTCTAACAAAAACACTTCTCAGGGTGGTTCAAATTCTAGTAGTACTTCCGAGGTCAACGCTGTCCAGTCCACCACGGCAGGCGAGGCCTCGAAAGGAAAGAAAAAGGGGAAAGGAAAAAATAAATCTGAGCAACCTAAACAGGAATCCTCAAAACCTCCAGCCGAGGAAGGAGCTAAGTGCAAACCCAAGTATCCTTGCCTCATTTGTGAGGAGGATCACTACACTAAGGACTGCTCGAAGCGGTCCGAAGTTAGTCATTTGTTAAAGGGCGCTCCTGGGGTTCCTGCGGTTCTTAAAGAGCCTTTTCCCTCTTAGCAAACCAAAATGGTGGATGATCCGTCCTCTTCTCCCTTCGGTTCCCAAGTCTTCATGGCCGGATCCATTCCCGTTCATGTAACGACTTGAGCAAATGAGTATTCGTCGTCCGCCAGGAAGGAGCCCGAGGTTCCCTCAAGTGCTCCTTCATCCAGCTCTGGTCCACTCCATATCGAGAGACCAAGTACTGAGATGACAATCCGACCCCCTCCTAAAGGAGTACTCAAGCGATCTTCTTACAACCCGAATGCTCGTGCTACCCAGCACTATAGCATCGTAGAGGACTTAGCGCAGGCTTCGTCGGCTATGTCCGCCTTAGAAGTTCTCCAGAGCTGCCCCCCCCAGAGGAAGTCCCTACTATCGGCCATCGGTGGCATCGACCCGGCGGATTTGGATCTGATTACCTTCGACCTCGAGAGCCATGTTCCTAGACTACCTCATCAGATCACTTTTCTCATCCAAGTCATCATCAATTCCAAAACGATCCATCGTACATTCATTGATGAGGGTGCATCGACTTGCATTATGTCTATTGCTTGTTGGAAAGCGATCAGGTCTCCGACTCTAAGCCAGTCTCCTATGACTTTGGAAGCTTTCGATGGGAGATAATCCCGTCCCTATGGTATTCTTCAACAATTGCCCATCACCTTAGAAGGGAAAACCATGGAAGTAGAAGTTGAGGTCGTTGACGCGAATCTCACATATAGCCTCCTTCTGGGCCGGAGTTGGACGTATGCCATGCCTATCGTGGCTTCATCCCTCTTCCGTGTCATTCGTTTCCCTCACCAAGGGAAAATTGTCATGTTGGACCAGCTTTCCTTCTTTGCTTCCTCTTCTGAGGGAAATGTACCTTTCGTTGAACATACCTCCATTCCGTTTAAGAGTGTGGGAGCCGGGCTCTTCAAAGAACCCGCCCTTATGGGTGTTTTCTCCCTCCCACCTCCCAACCTCACCTCTATCTCCATGATCTCAGTTCGTTCTGACCCTTGGACCCTTCCCCCCGTCGACCAGATAGAATAATGGGGTGAGGAGATGTCGTTGAGTCCAGCCGAACTCAATTACATCGAAATTGTTGCTGCATCGGCCCCTCATGTTGAACCCGTTGCTTCAAGTGGGGCTCTTGACTCAGATGATTTTCCCCCCTGGTTTGGAGAATACACCTCCTCAGATCCGTTAAAGGAAATATTTCCTTCCGATGAGGCCATTATAGAGACCATGTCTCTCGAAGAACATCTATGGTCCCATCTTCACCACCGTTCCTCTTTTCTCCCTACCCTCCGGGAAACACTGCTTTGTCTCGAGCGGTTTGCTCCATGTCTCCCTTCACGGCCTCTTCAGATGCCCATC
Source organism: Pinus taeda (assembly GCA_000404065.3). Lineage (NCBI taxonomy): Eukaryota > Viridiplantae > Streptophyta > Pinopsida > Pinales > Pinaceae > Pinus > Pinus taeda. Next base: position 12,592 of record APFE030242908.1, read on the forward strand.
CAGATTTATCACACACCGTCTGAAGGGAATTTAGGGAACATCACGCAGACGCAACCCATCGACATCTCTGTTAAACCAGGGATTGTTGAGAACATTCATATAGGAGTCACTTGCACTCCTGAGGAGATTCAGATATATATTGCACTTTTCCGCGAATTTCGTGATGTTTTTGCATGGTCCTATGAAGAGATGCCCGGTATCGATACATCCATCGTAGTGCATGAGATACCTACGTATCCCGGAGCCAAACCTGTTCGTCAGCGTTTGCGTCCCGTGCACCCCAGTAAGGCTGCAGCTATCAAAGCAGAAGTTGAAAAACTTCTTAAAGCTAGATTCATTTATCCTATCCCACTGACAAATTAGGTCTCAAATATTGTTTCTGTAGATAAAAACAGGGTACCATTCGCATTTGTGTCGATTATCGCGACATTAATCGAGCCTGCCCAAAAGATAACTACCCCACACCGTTCATCAACCAACTCATTGACGAGTGTGGAGGTAGTGAAATATATTCGTTTATGGACGGCTTCTCTGGTTACAACCAGATTAATATCGCCCCCGCTGATCAACACAAGATGGCCTTTATCTATCTGTGGGGCACTTTTGCTTACAAAAAGCTCCCCTTTGGTCTTAAGAATGCCGTCGCCACCTTCCAGCGTGCGATGTCTTATGCCTTCCACGATATCTGACACATCGTACAGCCTTATCTGGATGACCTCCCCGCTCATTCAGCTAAGCGCTCGGACCACCCATCGCATCTTCGCGATATTTTTCTTCACTGTCGACACTATAACATCCGACTAAACCCGCATAAATGTGTCTTCTACGTCGAATCTAGCCGACTTCTTGGGTCCATCGTCTCCCGAGAGGGCATCCGCTTAGATCCCCTTAAATCAAGGCAATCGTGAATCTTCCTCCCCCTGCTACTTTGCGGCAATTGCAGAGCCTACAGGGTAAAGCTAATTTTCTAAGACGATTCATCCCAAACTATGCCGAAGTGGCAAAGGGTTTCACCCGGTTACTTAAGCGTGACACCCCATTTCGATGGGATGCCATAGCCGAGGAGTCTTTTGCATGTCTCAAAACTCTTCTGGTTTCCGCCCCTTTGTTGCAGCCTCCAAATTATCATCGTGACTATACACTATATTTAGCCGCTGCTAACACCACCATCAGTATGGTTTTGGTACAAGACGACGACGATGGCATCGAACATGTCATTTAATACCTTAGTCGCAACTTGCTAGATACGGAGACTCGATATGCATATGTTGAGAAGTTGGCCCTCGCTGCTGTTTGCGCTGTCCAACGATTTCGTCACTATATCCTGTTGCGTACTATGACAGTGATCTCCGATTGCAACCCCATGACTTATATTCTATCACGATAATTGTTAGGGGGAAAAAACTCAAAGTGGATCATCATCCTCCAAGATTTTGACTTGGAATTTATTGTTGCCAAGTCCAAGAAATCACTCGTCTTCGTCGAAATTTTGTGTTCTTTGCCATTCGCCGCTACCTCCTCTCAGATAGAGGATTCTATTCCAGACGAAACTCTTTTCCTTTTCAGCACCCTCGATCCTTGGTACGGGGACATTATTATCTACTTGCAGACGTCCTCTTTCCATCCCGAGAACTCAAAGGACGCTCGTCGATGGATTCGACACCAATCCCAACCATATCGCATCGTTGGGGACACCCTGTACCGTCTCGGTGTTGATTCAGTACTTCGCCGATGCTTAGCCTTCGAAGAAGCCGAGAGAGTTCTAAATGACTGCCACTCCGATGCTTGTGGAGGTCACATGTCTGGATATGCCACTGCACAGAAAATCCTTCGTGCCGGCTATTTCTGGCCTTCCATTTTCAAGGATTTCATTCTTGCCGTCGGTTCCTGCCATGAATGCCAGATTTACCAACGGAAGATGCGTGCACCCCCTGCCCCGCTGCACCCCATTGTAACCGTCAGCCCCTTTGCCAAATGGGGCATCGATTATGTGACCTATAACCCTCGCTCGGCCAGGGGGCATGGATACATCATTGTTGCTGTAGATTATTTTACGAAATGAGCCGAGGCGATGCCTACATTGTCAGAAGACGGTCACACCGCGGCTCAGTTTCTATTTAATCATGTTATTTTGCGGTTCGGAGTTCCACAAGCCATCGTCACTGATCACGGAAAACATTTTTGTAATCATATGATGGCCGAGTTAACAACCCAGCTAGGTCTTAGGCATGATAGTTCGACTCCGTACTATCCGTCACAAACGGTCAAGTGGAGAGCAGCGAACAAAGATCTTTGGTTCACATGCTTCAAAGAACTATGCATCACAAGGTCTAGTTGGCACTTTGATGTTTTCTCCGCAATGTGGGCCTACCGTACCTCCGTGAAGGACGCCACCAGTTTCACTCCTTTTCAGTTAGTTTATGGACTGGAGGCGACCCTTCCCATTGAGTGTGAGATTCCTTCACTGAAATTAGCCATCGAGTTACTCCCCAATACTACTCCTGTAGAAGAGCGGCTTCTTTACTTAGAACGGCTAGATGAGACTCGTCGTCTAGCCTCCCTAGCTATTGAAGCTCAAAAGAAGTGAGTGAAAACTCACTTCGATAACACTGTTAACCCCTGCTTTTTCATTGAGGGAGATCTAGTACTGCTCTACGATCAAGCTAACGATAAGCTAGGAGCAGGAAAACTCGAGCCGATGTGGTATGGGCCCTACATTGTAAAAAGAGTTCTACAAAAAGGTGCTTATGAGCTGATCGATTATGAAGGCAATCCCCTGGATAGGCCCTGCAACAGGCTATATCTCAAGAAATATTATCCCTGAGTCCAGGCACTCTCTTGTTTATTTTTTACATGCATATGCCTTTTTACAGTGTGTTGTGTGTGTGTGCGTGTTTATTTGATTTTTGTCTTAGTGTGTCGGCGTGATTGCCGCTTATTGTGTCTTTTGCTTCTTGAACAGATGTCTGGATCACCTTACGTTGGTTTCGTTGATGGTGCTTCCCGCAGTACTCGTAATCTATCATCTGCGGCATGGGTGATCTACGATCCTCATGGTGAGTTAGTAGATATTCAAGGTGTGTGTCTAGGTTGTACAACAAACAATGTGGCTGAATATAGTGTTGTAATTGAATTATTAGCCGAGGCGATTAACCTCGGAATCCACTCATTGGTTGTAAACTTAGATTCGCAGCTTGTAGTCCACTAGCTCAACGGACGATATTCCGTCACAGATCATCGTATTTTAAGGTTGTATTTACGTGTTAAGTTATTGGAAAGAGATTTTGATTACATTACTTATCATCACATTCCAAGAAGACTTAATGCAGTAACTGATGCATTAGCTAATTATGTGTTAGACAGACATTTGCATAATATGTAAATTAACAAAACATGAGAAGCATAGGATACAATAAAAACACCATGTATATATATATATCGTGTGGCACACTAAGGCACTCAAAAAATAAGTGTACATGTCCAAAGTAAAGCTGACGTCCTCAGTACATCTGAGACGTATGTCTCTCAAAAACATCAGTGGAAAATAAACCCTAGGCATCTACTATGGTAGGTTATGCTCTCGGTAGCATGCCACTGCTCGTTCCACTCGCCTCAAAAGGCAGTGCATCCTGGGTTCCACACCCACTGTATGAATCTGTGCAGCTATGGGGACCTCCTCGATCCCCTGATAATCTAGCACTCCTGCCAGTAAACCCTGAAGGTTGTGTACCACAGTCTTCGTCATGTCGCCTACTGGAGGAGCTAGGGCTAGGACCGCATCACCTTGTCTCTCCCTCCGTGCCTCCGGAGCCAGGCCAAGGGGTCTCGTAGGTCCCACATCTGCATATCATAGCATTTATTAGGACATGTACATGAAAAATTTAAAAACATTATAAAAGATAAAAATCAAAAAGAGATCAAGTGTTTTACCTCCATCGTCCCACTGCTCTCCCGCAGGCAGTGGCAGGTCGGGATCACCGCGGAAGTCGATACCGGCATATGGCCAGTCCTCGACAAAGATAACTTGGCAATCTAGCCACTCTCGAAAGAAAACATCCCACGACACTGAGTGGCTGCCACCTCCACGTGGCATGACCCGGGCCCATCGAGTGGCCCTCGTCTCCCGTTGACTGTTAGGTGGATCCACCACCATGGTCTGCATCTAAAGGGTTGGCACCCGCTCGAACATAAGCAGAAGTAAGAGCGATCCGTAGCCGAACTGCTTCGACTCCCCACGTCAGCAGTTGCCCAATTGCCTCTTCATACTAGTCATCACAGCTGCTGCCCAGTTGAAAACTGTGTGCTATAGACACTCGAGAGCTAGCAATAGGTTGGCCTTTGAGGCCTCATGATTGGCTAGACTGCCTTTTTTCTGCGTCACCAGGAAAAGTATGGTACAAAGGACCATGTCACCAGCACCCACTGATGGAATGCTTACCATCCCACAACGTGTCTTGTACGCCTGTGGACACACCCGATCCATGAGCTGGCCGAGCATCTCGTCGCTGGGTCGTTGCCCCTCCAGAATGGGCATCATGCCCCGATGTGACAATCCAGTCAAAAAATAGATCCGTGGCATCGAACTCGATGTCACAGCCTCGAATCGTAAATTTCCCATCCACTGGGTTCCAAGCTCTGATCAAGAGCTCTAGGAGGTCTAGCTGTGCCCTCAAGCGTGGAGTGAGAAATTTTTTTAGCAAACCGCATGCCCGCATTGAGTTTCGGCATCCTGCATTGGTAAAAGCGGCAATATCTTCGTTGTCGTGGGCCCTCTCTTGCCACACAAATGCCATTGTATCCTGCATGATCACCCAAAAGCATTAGACTACCAGCCATTGAAATTATTCATCCAAAATCTTAAAAATAGAATTTCGCGGCGCTAGCACGACTGTTTTTAAAGCAGCCGCACTGATAATGGCGGCCCTTTGTCTTTTCTCTGGGTCAGCGCGGAAGCACACGGGTTTTCCGCGCTGACCCGGAAAGTGGTGTATGTTAATTAAATCGATCAACGCGAACCTGATGGGGGAATCCGCGCTGACCGAGAGCGCACCAACGCTCAAAGAATTCGGCCAAACGGCTAAATCCCATGGTGAAAGTGCCTAAAAATGGACTTAAAACAAAGAGCAGGGCAAGAGGAACCTACCTGGAACAAGTTGTCGGAAGGATGGTGTCTGCACGATGAGGAATTCGCTCCGTCAACTTTGTAGCTCCACAACGTTCTCCAAGGCTCAAAATGGTAAAATGGTAAAAATGATTTTTACCCCCCCTATTTATGGTAAAAAGTTCTTAATTAACTTTATAAAAGTGAGTTTTTGTCATCTTTTATCATGGATTTAGTCCTGATGTCACTATGGTATGCCTTTATGCATGTTTTACTATGTTTTTCAACATATCGAACGGGTTTACACGGGTGGTTTTCTTGTGCAGGTCCTCGGAACTGGCGAAGTCACGATGGATCTATATACACTTGGTCCCAAAAATGTCATCTTTAAGCTCTTTTCTGACATAAAACAAGAAAAGATAGCCGAGCCTCCTTTCAACTCGTCAAAAGGAATGAGAGGCAGTCGCTTTTAAAGCTCTTTTTTCGACCGTTTAAATTAACAAAGATCGTCGGGTGTTTGTCGTTTCGCACTCGTTATTGACTCTAAAACGATGTACTTTTGACCGCTTTTTTACTTTTTTGGGTCGAAGTCACTATTTACGAAAAGTACTCCTCGGTCGTAATGATCGGGCGGTTCTTTCGAGCATTGTTTTATACTTTTTCAGGCTCGAGAGACACAACTTTACGAAAAAGCACCCCCCGGGAGTTTTCTTTTCTGCCATCTTTTCAGACTCTCTAAACAAGAAAAGACGCCGAGTTCTTCCTTTGTTAGACTCGCTAAAACTTAATGACATCGGACTCCGTTGAAATGACGCTCCTCAAGCATATGCTACCCCCATCAAGCTTGTCATCCAAAAATAACCAGGTTACTCGCCAGAAATGGTGGGGGAAATAAAGGAATCATAATCATCGTCATCGGCAGTATGTCACTCTTGAACATGGCACTGTTTTCATTCATGTCTGGGGGGGGACATCTTATCTCATTTCACATTTTCTTCCATGGGTTTGGGTTATCCTATTTGACCATTCATCTGCTCATTGTCTTGTCATCACAACCTCTGATCACTTGACCTCAAATACTGCCAAATCCGTCATTGTACCGCCGATATGTTCAAGAGAAGTTGGCCTCTGCAAGTATAACCTCCCTATGATATTTCACACAAAACATATTGTCTCTTTCCGTCTCGTGTCGATGGTGTGGGAAACATTATGGCCCACCTTCGACGAAGATCACTTCCTGTCGACTTCAGCTCATTATCCAGGAAAGTGACCTAGAGACTCCCTTCAGGTACCTTGGAGCCTGCATGCCTCAATGGCAAGTTCTTCGTGTTCAATGCGAGGTTTTCATCATTGGCCTCTGATCGGATGACTCTACGGGTGTTCGATACTAGCTCATTCATTCGCATGCCGTGGATTGTACCTATAGTACCTTGAGGGCCATCGTCATTATTGGTGGCACCTCTCGCGTCTGTTAACAGCTTTCATCACTGGTTGGTAATCAGACGATGTTCAAACATGTTCGACTCCGACTCCTGTATTCACATGTTTGGACTTGTACTTTGTTCGGGTTTGGATGGAGCACAAGACCCTGGTTCTAGTCTGTTGCGGACCAGGTTGCAATTTTGTGGAGCATTATTACATGACTCATTGATGGATGGCTGCGACCATACCTTCTATCATCATGGTCTCTTCAGCTGGGTGGCTGCATCCATACCACAGACCTTCTTTGTATGTCTTTTGGATGGTTGTGCCCATGCCTCGACTACATGTAATCGAAATATCAGTTGTATCTACGTGCAAGTTCTTCCTGGTGGTGTTCCGGTTCAGCAATTTTGTAAAGCATCTCACCCCTCCCACTCTCTCGGGCTTCATGCTTTAGGGGCATCTGTTACACAGTAAATTGTCACTGTCTCCTTGCCAGTCTCCCTATTGTGTCATGAAATCAAATCCATCATGCTCATGCTCTCTGAAATGGCCAAAAAACCCTATTTTCCTAAGTTTATTGGATCATCGCGACTGTTATTGAAATAACCGCGCTGATTGGTGGATGATAGTGCAATTGGTGCGCTACCAGCGCGGAAGCACACGGGTTTCCCGCGCTGATCGAATTTCATAGCCAGCACATCCTCTGTTTGTATTAAGTCACACTGACCAGACCTATTTTGTCATTGAGATGTGATGTCAGGACGCCAGTCCAGTTATACACCCGCGCTGATCCTGTTTGGGCGAGTTTGTTCTAACAGCCAGCCTTCTAGATGACTCCAGACCTGGTTGTTGGCCTTGTGAATGTCGCCCTCCCTTCTATGGCATGTCTGTTCATCATATGAGCCACCTTTCTTGGAGGTAAGCTTATCCTTCCACCATCCATGGAGACTCCTCCTATATAAGCCTCCACCATTGCCATGAGCAGCTAGTTTTTGACATATAACTTGGACATAGAGGAATTCATAGTGCTTTAGTGCTGCTCTTAATAGGCAGTTGGTGTGTTAAGTGTGGATTTCTAGAGAGCTTAAGGAAGGTTATGAAGTCTTGTTGCCTTGTGTGAAGGAGAGAGTTGTTTGTTTTGGGAGATCTACCTCCAAGGGTGAATGCTTATGAGACTTGCTGGCTGGACCCTCTTGAGAAGGACTCAGCGTCAGAACATTGGTTGTACCTTTCTCTATTTTGATTAATAAAAGATAGATGAACTATTTATGGTTCCATCTCTAATTTGTTCTTAAATGGTTAATATGACAATTACATCTCTTCTGACTGATGTACTAGTTGCTTTTACTAGATTTCACGCTTGTGTTTTGTTCTCTCTTTGCATGTGCAGGTGTCCATCGGCGGAGATAGTGGAGGATCGTGACCGACCAGAGCGAAGGAGTGAGAGCGGCATCTCTTCATCAAACAATAGCGTTGGAATCCAAGTAGGTGTTCATTACCCACTTTTTAATTGCAACTAGGAACTTGCAGAGTAGCATTGATTGATTGTTGTTAGACCCATTCTGGGCTAGTAGGGATCGCCTCTACCCATAGAGGGGATTTACCTCTCCAACACTAGAAAACCCTGATTCCTCTCTTTTCTTTTGGTTGTCCTCCTATCTAAGTCTACCCTTATCTCTTCCAAGGCTTAATTAAGTTGTTGAGACCCTTTGCTTCTCTACCTAACTACTTGCTTGCCAAGTTTAAACTGTTTGTGCAGACCTTTATTCTCTATTCTAAGACAAGTAAAATTCAAACATGATCTAGCCAGGATTAGACTATCTGGCTATTCATCAATTGTGGCAAGAGTCAACCACCTATACATAGTGAAATTCTACAAAATATCGAACCTTTGCAACATGAAAAGGATGAACATATTTGGCACTTCTCCAGTCAATCATGAAAAATGAAACCTATTGGTATAGGAAGCTAACAGTGACTCGACTTGGGGATGGCTTTTCCCAGTGAAAAGTCAAGAACAGTAGGTCATATGGCATTATATTCAGTGCTTGCTGTATTCTAAAATTTCTCCTTTGTTAATCACAAAATGGCTCCTCTGCAATGTCTGTATTTATTATGAACTTATTCCAATTATTGCAGCTCTGTTTTGGGTACTCTATTTTATTCTTTCTCAATATTTTCATAGCTCCAAAGTCTGCTTCTTTGGCTTCTTCTAATAGGCTTAAAATGCAATACCCAAAGGTGGCACAATTCCTTGTCCTTTCCAAAAAATTTGCTGTCACCTATTTCCTATCCTATTGTTGTAATAAACTACAGAAAGTAAACTCTAGTATGCACAAATTGAAGTGCTGCTATCTTTAACAAAGTGGCTCAAAATAATGTTTCAACATTTTGCAATTGACTAGTCAATTATCTTCGTCTGTACCATCCATACTTTTCAAAAAGTAGGTGTTGTTTCCTTGTACAGTCTGAATGATAAATGGTCCTCTCCATAAGAAATCAAATTTTCCATGTTTTCCCCTATCTTCTCCTCTGGAATCCCACTTTAAAACTTTATCCCCAATGAAAAAGTCCTCTGCCTTAGTTCTTTTATCAAATATATTTTTAAGTTTTTCTTATATAACTTCGGCTCTGCGATAGACCTCCTCTCTTGTTTGTTGTAAGTGAATAGTTTGATTGATCATTCTCAGAATATCATTAGGTTCTGCTTGTATCTCTTGTAGAAACTTTATTACTGGGATTCCCAAAGAAGAAGGGAATACTGCCTCCATTCCATAAACTAATTGATAGGGATTGGTCCCAATAGATCTCTTAGTGGTCAATCTGTCTGCCCATAGTGAATTTACAAGCTTTTTATGCCAATTTTTATTGTTCTCTACTTTCTTAATGATGTTGATCAAGCTCTTGTTGGAGGATTCAGCTAGGTCATTACCTTGAGGGTAATAGGCTGTAGAATGGCCCAAGGTAATGTGGTATTTATGACGGAAATTAATCATTCTCTTAGATTTAAAGGCAGCAGCATTGTCTGTAATAATTTTCTCCGAGTAGCCAAACCTAGACAAGATGTTGGTCTCAAGGAATTGCATGATTACTGAGTCATTGGCTTGTCTACAAGGGATGGCCTCTATCCACTTGGTAAAATAGTCTGTAGCAGTCAAAATCCATTTGTGTTGGCCAGAGGATGAA
>APFE030242910.1:0-14942 GCA_000404065.3 Pinus taeda
AGGAAATCGCTTCGAGTTGTAGTTTCGTTGGACCCTGCAGAAGGAGCGCACTACACTGAACCAATCCGTGATTATGAAAAAAGTGAGGATGAACTAGAGCAGATCTATAAAATAACAACATGAGACTAGGACTATATCAATCCAACAACAAATGGATGGATTTCATGGGACCAGGGGAGTTCATGCACCTATCATTCAGATGAAGAGTTGAAACATTGGCAGAATTGTCTGCATGAAGTATCCACGTTGTGATGAAATATGATGATGAAATCACTCCGTTGTGTTTCATTAGAGGTTAGCAATTTACCTTATTATGATGGTTTAATTGATGTGGATAATTTTTTGGATGCATTTAATCATCCAGAAGGAGAACTTTGATGGATGGTTGGATTACAGAAGAATTATGAGGTTACAATTTGGGCTCCTTAACACTACATTGACTGAGAAATATAGGAGGAAGGATGATCTGTGCAATCACCTAGCAAAGTGGACTAAAGCCTGGGAGACAAAACCACAACTATAGTGGGTACACCTATTCTTCCATACTTTGGACACAATTCCCATGAACTGGTATCTAGAAATGAAGCTTTGCCATGGCATCGTGAAGTGGGATATTGTTGACCTTATGTTTTGAAGATGTCTTGGCCAGTATTGATCAAGCCCTATAGAATATTAAGGCAGTTATATTCATAATGCCACAAGAACCTATGGAGTGGGTCCAACTAGACTAGAGTACCAAACTACGCAATGTGTTGGAATTCTATAATGTGACCATTGAAGAGGAGGATGATGATCTAAGAAATATTAATATTCCAAAGGCAGAAGGGCATTGCGAAGTTGAGGGACCACAAATAGACGATTTGGACATCACTGCGCTATTGAAAACAAAGCAATTAAACATTGGGATTGAAGTAGAACTGAAGTTTTCCAAGATTGGAGATTATTGGGACGACACTACTATGGACAAGGTTTCTAGGTTACTCTGTGAATATCAGGATCTGTTTCGTACCAAGTTTTCATATTTGAAGGGAATAATTGGTGATTTGAGAATTATGATTATTAGTCTGAAGCTGGACATGAAGCCTATCAAGAAAATATTATATCTTCTTCATCGTAAATACAAGGAAAAGGTTTTCCAAGAGTTAGATAAGATGTTGGAAGCAGGCATCATAGAGCCCATCGAAGAATCTGATTAGGTTAGTCGGATGGTTGTTCAGGACAAGAAGCAGAAGGTTGAGATAAGGATTTGTGTAGATCTGCAGAAGCTTAATGATGTGTGTGTCCATGACCCATCCATGTTTTTAGATATGAAGTGTTGGAAAATGTTGGAGGGTAGGAGGCCTACTCATTTACTAATGGGTTCTCTGGATACCATCAGATTAAGATCACGCTTGAGGATAGGAACAAAATAACCTTGCGATAGAATGGGGTTGTTTTCAATACACTATAATGCTATTTTGACTCAAGAATGCACTTGTGATATTGTCTCACATAGTCATCACAGTGTTCAAGGAGTTCATTCATAAGTTCTTGGAAGTGTACTTTGATGACTGTGTTATGCTCCTATACTAATAGGTGTCATATTTCATGATTGACTTGATGAGCTCTGTAATATGTTCATACCTTTCCTTTTTGCAAAGGTTTTCCATATTTTCGAAAAATAAAAAAATTAAAAAATGTAAAGAGGGTATACCCTAAAAGAAAAATCAAAGGGTAAAAAGAATAAAGCTGGTCAAAAAAGTGAAAGAAATGAACCCCAAACTAAAAATATGAGGAAAGTGTGCAAGTCTAAATACCACTACTATTTCATTTTCTGTAATAAGCAATTGTGTGCAGCTTGTTAACTTTTGCCACAATTGATGAAGAGTCAAACAGCTCAAACTTGGCAGATAAGTAGATAGGTAGAGTAAATAAAAAGGAGCTCAACAGTTTAATCTGAGCCCTTGGATGTAATAAGTGTAGACTTAGGTAGGCTTGCCATGTAAAAGAAAAAAATGATTTGATAAGGGTTTGCCAGTCTAAGTGCACCCAAATAAAGAAGAAAAACTGTCAGGCTAAGTAGGTAGGGTAGGAAGATGGTGTTGCAGAATGATAATTGTGATGAAATGTTTCTGAATGTGTTGATTTTTACTTTTATCACAAAGTGAAAGTCAAATACTTTACTTGATGTAGTTCAAGCAAGGCAAGGTTAAATAACTAACTTCCATTTACATATTCTCTAGAGATTTCACTAATTTCCCCTAAGTATTAAGGTCTTTGAAAATCAAAGGGGATCAGAGCATTTCTCTGACTCCTGGAGGGACTAGACCCTCAGCCCAATGATCTAAAAGCCTAAGTACTCATAAATCTCATTCATTACATTTCATAAAAGTTTGCCTAAGTGAAAAAACCTATTTTACATAGGAAATACATAATATCACTTCAAAACCCCCTTTAGCCTAAGTTTCTATGTGAATGCTTAACATAGGCTTAGTGCTTATTTCATTATGTTTCATATTAACTACTAACACATAATATATAACTCCCATATAAATTTTAACCCTTCCCCGTATTATGTAAATATATTAAAACCCAAAGTCCGCTCCGATGGTATATAACCATTATATAAGTTAATAAGGATTGACAAACTTATCCGAAGTTTGTTAAGAACCTTCCCTGCTCCACAAAAAATGGGATTAATTAACCATCTAGGTTAATTAATAACCATTACCCCGACCAATTGTGATGCGCCCGATATGATTAAATCATCGTTAAATATATTGGGCCCGCTGCATTAACTCCCCACCATTTCCAGCACCCGTCAGCCATCCGATCTCCGCCTTTTCATCAGACAATTGACGATCATATTGCGATCCCCCTGGCGACCACGCTTCAACTTACGATCACTACGCAGTTTTCCACCGTACCCTCGCCATGCGTCGCCTACTCCATATGCTCGCTTGCCCCCAGCCCGATACCACTTGACCCCAAAAGCAGTGAGGTAAACCGCTTACCACCCTGCATGTAACGACAAAAGGTCCCATCCCATTGATGTCATCTGTCCAATAAACGCCAAAAAAAAAATCTTGCGAAACCAAATTTCGTTAAAAGAATGATAAAACGTCATTTTCACTATAATGCATTGCATCGAGTTCCCATGCAAATTAATGACCTAATCCATTATTCCATATTTTCAACCGCCACCTGATGAGCAAGACTACAGTACGAGCTTTGCAACCTGTCGTTGTATGGTTTTCTTCCTTAATCCAGGTATTTATCCATTTTTTCCCTAAAACCCTGCAATTTCGGTTTTCCACTGGGAATTCTGCTAGATAAAGCCAAATTCAAGTTAAAAATAGTCTGTAATTGCCATAAAGAGACCTCAAACCAACTGTTTATTCCATTTTTCTGACAAGAAGTATGAAGTCCAGTTTGAATACACAAGAATCAAATATGGAAACTCTCATAGTCCTGAATGTCGTGCCCATGAATGCACCCCATAAAGACTTAGATTATTTACCCCTGGCTGACAAAGTTTTCCAGATAAAAGACCTATCTGGTGATGGTAACCATCTTAAAATATTCCCATGTATTTCCTCCCCATCTATGTCATGCCCATGAACGAGCCCCATAAAGACTTAGATTATTTGCCCCTCGCCGACAAAGATTTCCAGATAAAAGACCAATCTAGTGATGGTAACCATCTTAAAATCTTTTTCCAAATCATAGATAGTCATCTGAATAATTCTAACTTTTTTCGAGTGTGGGAATCCAATATTCCCATGTATTTCCTCCCCTCAGTTCATGTTTTCTCAAATATCATTCATCAATGTTGTGCCAACTATGACCCTATCCATAGAGCAGTTATGTCCCCATCCCAAACTGTTCTTTTTCCCATAATTACTAAGTCCACTAATGAAATGATATAGTTCCATTCCACTCAGCCCCTTGCTCCTCTTTCCCTGGGATATCTACTTCAAAAAGCTCCTCAATTAACCAAATCAGAGATAACCCACATTGCTCAGATGTTTATGTTACCAAACTACCAACCCACTGCCCCACCTCCCTATCTATAGACCTTTTTCACTGAAACTGGTAGACTTATTGTTGACATGATATCCATGATCATGGGATTTAATACGAGTGAATATGTTGATGATATTACTCTAGTTTTGTTGTCAATTTTTACTCTTGGACAACCCCCTACTGTCAAGTATGACTATGCCACTTTCATTGCCAATAAAATCCATGATCAATTCATGAGTTTAGATAGGGAAGGAGTTTTCGAATACACATATTTTATATACCATTTTTTGTTATATCATCAGCGAGACAGCTTTCCTTTCCCTATCAGGAAATTGGTCTCAAAAGGAAATCGAAGGTTTGTGATCTTTCGGACCTCAATCTTTCATAAAATTCTAGAGTCTCCTTATACCTATAATGAATTCATTGACTCGTTTGTACATCCAGCATCCACTCTGTTGATGGGAGTTCCCCCTCCTAGACTCACTGGTGAGATGAAGAATATTCTCCAACTTTCCACGCAGTACAGGATACGTGACTGGTACCTGTAGCAAAATTGTACAGAAATCAGAATGTACAGGTGTGAACTTTTCCCTTTCAAGGTGCCTAAATATGTGCCCATGACATTGTTTGCCCTAGAGTATTTTAGACAAATCATAAATGCAGACTTAGTCCACTTTTATGCTGCCAAGAAGAAGGCTCAGTTAAGAATAAAAAACCACAATTATGCTCCTGTAAACTATGACAGTCTTGTCAAAGTTTTAGAAGGATTGGAAGGAATATCCTTCTAAACTATGTTCATCAGCTCATTCCCTACTCATATTTGAGGTGTTTCCACCCTCCTTCTCTTCCTCTGCCTTCTTACTATAGCCTTATGCAGTGGGTTGTAGAACAGATATAAAGGAGGAATTTCAGTTACCTTTAGGATAATTTCCAATGTGGGTAATGCAAGAATGATTTCTGTATGTTGTGAACATTCCCCTTTCTCATCCATTGACTTAGACTCTATAGTTTTCTGAGTTTGTAGAGGAGTGTGATATTTTGTTATTTCCTAGGCATCTGTTGTCTTAGGAGTATATTATAGCCTTTTATTAAATTGGTCCCATTATTGCTCCAAATTTTTGCTTTTTTCGGGACCAGTATCATTAGTTAGGTCACTTATGACGTGTTTTTCGATAGACCTTCTGCTGGGTTCCACTGTATTCTCTATGTCCTACACTTTCCCTGTATTCTATGCTTTCCCTATATCCACTTGAGACTCTATGCGAGAATTTGGTCCCTCATTCCTGATAGTTACAATGGGAGTAGGCTTGTCATCAACCCTTAACAAATGCAATGGAATTGTTTCGAGCCTTTGACTTCCGAGTTCGTGAAACTTCTTAAAATCATCACGACTCAAATTATCCTTTGCCCATTCCAATGCTTGTTTGAATGATTGAGCTGATTCTCAAAGATCCCAATAATCATTAGCCTCATTGATAAATTGATTAATCTTTACTGCAGTAATATTATGTACTATTTTGTTTGGATAAAATTGCCTCAGTATGGAGCATGAGGCTCTCTAGGCTTAGTGATTCCTTGGTTGCATGGTTGAAATTTTCTAATGAAAAAGAACAAAATTGAATGGGAAAGGATGGCCATAATGACTTTTTGTTAGATTTTATCGTCTTGGTTAGGTCTTTTCCCATAATCTAGTG
The DNA here is from genome assembly GCA_000404065.3 of Pinus taeda. Lineage (NCBI taxonomy): Eukaryota > Viridiplantae > Streptophyta > Pinopsida > Pinales > Pinaceae > Pinus > Pinus taeda. The sequence continues at coordinate 5,700 of APFE030242910.1, forward strand.
AGCTATTTCTCTTACTATTCTCTTGTCAGAGACATACAAAAGGAGCACATCCGCGTTCCCTGTAATACCAAAATATCTGATATATGTAAACCATTCTTTAGCAAAATACTTACCTACTACGAGAAGGTCTATAGTGGCTTCTTTAGAAACCATGGAGACTTTCTTATTAAAAATAAATTGATGCAATTGTAAAATGAGACCATGACATATTTTATAAAAATTGGGTATATAATGGGATTCCCAAATCTATTTGTGGTTGAGATGAATGGGGTAGGGGCCTTGCAATGTCCATTTCCAACCCATGATTCAAAATTTAGTATAGAAATAGATGACATCCATGATATAGGCACTGAAATAAAATGGAGGAAGGTTCTATGTGGAGGTGGATCTCTTTTGACGGTACTCAGAAATAGCAGTACCTAGGTTATCAGATAAGATAGTGGGCCACTTCATTATATGGGAATTGACAGGAGCATTAATTAAAGGAATCCATTCTACGGAAAACTTGGTATTATTAGGTAATCCATATAACCTACATAACATAGAAGCTGCATAGTTATAGGGGTTTTCCAAAGAAGCTACAAGATACATACTCATTTTATCATATTTGAATTTTTTCTCTAAGACCCTCCAACCGTGGATCATCTTGAAAGGTTCTTCAATTTTCTTCGCGAAGTTGGCTACGTATGTTTTATCATATATTTCTTGAGGGTAAGGTATATGATACATTTTATTTAGGTCTTCAGCTTTGAAGGACCCCATTAGCTCCATCTTCGATTTCATGAATTGCATGTCTTCAGTATTGAGATTTTTGACCACCCATCTAATCATATGAGTGTATGGGAGAATTCTCGCTCTTGCTCCTATTTTGGGAGGGAAGGAGTAAGCAACATCTTTGGATTGGACCCCCACCTGTTTTATTGAGTCATTTTTTGCCTCTATGATAGTAATTTTAGGACGCTTATCTTCAAGTCTGTTGTATATGACTTCCCATGCCGTCACTCCTCATCAAGGAATATAGGCGACATCTCTGATATAATAGACTCTGTAATTCTCTACTTCTTTTGATTTTTCATTACCTTCGCGATCATATTTCTCTTGAGGCTTGCTTGAAATGAAAGAGATATATTAGCACACATAATGGAGGGAAATTAAGGAAGAGAGTTCTTTGAAATGACTTTGAATCGTGGGAAGATTTTACATGAGATTTCAGTGTTAACTAGAAATAACTTGAAAACATCAATTCCTCTCCTTGAGGAATTAGTTACTCTATCAAGACACTCATTATTACATTAAATCTCAGTAACTTCTCCACGCTTCACACTTTATTTGCGCAACACAACTTTCAAACTTTTCAATATAACATTATTCGAAGTTAATGAGAAATGTGATTGCAAGAATCGCAATATCACATTTCGCAAATTCTTAAGGGTTGACACAATGGCATGCTCCATAAATTTTTGATTTTCAAAGTGTGATCGTGTGTTATTAAAGTGTGGTGATCAGAAAATCATAGTGGGGACCTCATCACATATTGCATTTCGGGATTTTCGATGGAATGTTAACAATTGTTACATGGACAACTTTGAGATGCAATTTGTGATAAGAGCTTCAACCATGAGTTCCTTTTTTAAGGTTTTTAAGGAAAATTTGTAGAGTTTGCATTTATTTATATGTCAAATATTAATTACTATTACTTGTATAAATGGGGGGGGGGGGGTTGTTACATAGTACAACACCACCCTAGAGGGATTTTGAATATATGTTTATTGGGTGTACTTTTAAGGCACTCCTTGATGTTAAGTTCATTAGTTAAAAACCCATGTGTAGTCCCACCCACCTAGGAAAAAAAAAACTCTCCCATATGAAAGGTTTATGATTTATATCAATCTTTGATCAAACACCTAGGATTATGATGGGGTATTTTGGAGTTTTGTTAAGAAGAATATATTTCAACAATGTGAATAAATTCTATTAAAACAAGTGAAGGGAGGTGATAGGGCGTACATCATAAAAATTTTATTCAATACCTTCTTTTTGTGTGGACTCTTTCTTCTCTCTCTATGTTGATCAACTACACTATGATTTCACCATGGTTTAATATGTTTGATGTTAAGAGTGTAAAAGAAGGTAGTTTATTTTCTAAGAGTATAAATGGATAAGGTTTTCACCCTTGGACATAAAGTTTCTTTCTCTATTCAATGTTTTTTGCATTGTGCCATTTCTTTTAATTCAATTATGAGATTACTAATGACATTGTACATGTGGTCCTTTTCTCATTGTAATACTTTTCACATGTAAGGTCACATGATATTTTTATGTTAAGAAGGGTGTATCTCTAAGCTATAGCACAACTAATCTTCAAACAAGTATCATAAGGATTTCTACTTCTAATGATGGTCAACAGTTAACGAAGCCAAGGTTTTAATGAACTTTTAAATTTTACATGCATGCTTTTGAATGAGAAGAATTTGAAATGATACTCATTAATGGGTGTGCCATATTAGGTTCTAATAAGAGTTTTGGCTTGGGGACAAAATTCCCTTGTGGGATTGTTGAGAGAACCATAATATTTGGCTTCTTGCAATGATGGGGGCAATCTTGTAATTTCAATTCATACAAGTAGGCTTCAATTTTTTACTCAAACTCAAATCATACATATGTCAAAACCATCAGTTATTGGTTTTACCAAGAATTCAAGCCACGATATCAAGATATTCTAGCCCTATTACATGTTTATGCATAAACTAACAATGGAAGAAACATAACTATTTTAAAATCTGGGATTACTTTTGATTTGGCAATTGAATGGAACTTAATTTTATAATAACTAGATAGGTAACCTAATTTGCCTAATGAATACTATATTAAGGGAATTCAAAATGCGAATGTAATCAATTATGGAGCTTCTTGGTTGGGTTGATAGTTTCTCCACATGGACAAGACAACATTAATATTAATATTGTTTGTGAATAGAAATAGGATAAAGAATCATATATCTTATTTATCAATAAATCTAAATACAATCGAAAATATTAAGATCTAACATTATGAGAAAAATATTTTATGCATAACTCAATATGGTCAACCTATTCCCATTGTTATACAAATCTTAAAACTAGAATTAAATGTTGACAATAAGAGAGAATGTGCACAACTTTTAAATTAACATATTTAACTAAGAAAACAATATCAATTACTAGTGATGAAAACCTATTATTATTAGTTATATAGTCATGTCACTTTAGTTATATAGTTATATAGTCATGTCACTTTAGTCATGTCACTTTACACCTCCCCAAGATAGAAGGACAAAATTTCTTTTTGATTTTATAATAAGTAAATAACTTTCTAGCCATAATAAATCATCCTATAACATTGAGAACCATCATTCATTGTTGAAAGTAGTTAATAACTAATATTATAATTTGTCAATACCCGTATGAATACAATATTTTATATTAGATACAATATCAAATCACATAACAACACCACAAGAATAAATGGCATACACTTTGTCATATTTTTTCTCTTCACGATCTACTTCTATATCATTAAAGTTTTTAAATCTTCCTTGCGTATTGACTTCTCTACACTATAAATATATTTAATATGTTTTTCATGGATTTGAGGAAAAGCTTTCTAGATGGCTTCCATTAATACTCATATTATGCAAATGGTGCATTTATTTTCACACACCTAAATGATATTTCCTTGATTGTTATGAGCATGACTTTCTTCACAGATTGAGGGGTATCTTCCATGGATACACCTTCATATTAATATTTAGGATCAAGAGTTCAAAATATTATTACATCCTATCATATATTTATTAAAGCATTAGGTTTCAAGGGTTCCTTGACATCCTTTGTTATCCTCATTAAATGAATATTCAAAATGATCATAAATTCATATCCATATGAAAGAAAATTACATAGATTTTTTTTTTTTTTTTATATAGCCCTTAAGAAAAACATCCCATTTAAATGATTACTCATACAATATCCATTTGCCAAGTTACCATTGGATAATGTATTCTAACTACTCATATATACCATAACTTTACCTTGGATGAGTAATAGATTTATTGCAATAAAATTATTATTTGACATCATATCTATTAGATTTGAAAATAAATTCCCCTTACATTGAATTACTAATCATGTAACAATTACTTGTTTCATTGATGCTCATTTAGTTGAGAGTTCTATTAAAAAAAAAAAAATTGATTTGTACCAATGCATAATCATGCTTACCCTATCATCCACTTTATCAGCCTTTGATAAACAAGTTGAACTCCATATGTTATGCTATGGGATCAAATCCCATATATCATGGAATCAAATCCCAATTAGTGGAATCACTATATGAGTTATTCAATTCAATAAGGAATGGAGACCAACATATTAGGGAATTGGTATTTTATTTTTTAATGGAGTCACTCTCTATTGTTTTAAAGAATTGTCACTCACATTGTGTTAAGCAATTTGGATTATTGTTCTAAAATTGAAAAAGTAATAGTAAATCAAAATTAATAGAAACGACATGGTAAAATGCAGAAACTAAAATAAATTAGATAACATAGTAAAATAATAAAATGCAGGAGTTAAAATAAATACTAAAAAAACATAAATCTAAATTAAAAAAAAAAACATGCAAACATTTTTTTTAATACAGTGGATAGACCAATCTTAAATATTTTGAAAATGGTTGTTCAATAAAGGAGGCCCATATATCTGTTGAAATAGGTTGTATATATATGAAATGATTAATCAGTTAAATAAAATAAACAGTGATTCAATCAAGGAGGCCAATATAACCGTTATAAGAAACCCTATATACACTGTTTGGAAAATTTCCAAGGATATCCATATAATGCTTTTATTATTCAAAAACAGCTAGTAAAAAATAGTTAACAATAATGAACACAACATAGCTAAAAGATAGTAACATTAATTTTTAAATTTTTCACTCATCTGTGGAAGAAATAGGAGATTTGCGTGGAACGGTTATTCAAGAAAAGAGGTCGATATATCCGTTAAATAAATGTTACACTAGCTAACCGGTATCAGTCTGACAATTCCATTTCTAATTTTGATGTCGGTTACTTCATCATTAGATTCTACCTAGGGCATGTGAAACTTATTCTAAATTTAGAAAAGTAATGGTTAAATCAAATATAGTAAAACACACTGATTAAAGAAACTTAAAACCGAAATCATGAATCGAAATTAAAAGAAAGAAAAACATGATTGTTTTATGCCTACCTTTTTAAAAAGACCACCTCTCCCATTTGTGGAAGAGACAGATTTGCCTCTGAAACTGTTATTCAAAAAAGGAGGCCAATATATCCGTTGAGAGAAACCCTACATATATGTATCGAAGGTCGCAAAAATTTCTCATTTACTTCTTCCTTGTCATGAACCTCTACTCTCGTCGGATGTGTCTGTGTGGTCCGATCGAGTATGTTTAAGCATGTCTTGTGGGTCTGGTATATGTACTTGGGCATCTCAGTCTGTGTGCTTGTGCGTGTACCTGTGACATGTCTGTCATGTAAGTGAGTATGTGCAAAGTCAATCATGTTATATAAGGAGGCAATTGGATCATCCACTACTGCGTAAACAACTTCTTAGCTTCAGAGGAAAGGCGGTTAAGTTCTTTGGGTCTTTTAATTTCAGGTATATACTATAAGGATTCATTTGTGCTCTGTTTCTCAGATTTGGAATTTAGTCTAGATTCTTTGATCTTGCACAGTGACCATAGATCCTAGAATGGATTAGCTTCTTTATTTCCATAAATACTTGAATTAAAGTTACCCCATTCCTCCGGTAGTGCATTTAGTACAACTGTAGTCATTTCCTTTTCAGACATGAATTCTCCCAGATCTTGTAGTTGATCTCGCATTTCATATATCCTTATAACATAGGAGGATATTCCACATTCCCTTGACATATTCAACTTGTAGAGTTATTTACTTAATGAGATTACTTCTGGAGCACTGCTTATGGAATACAATTATACTAGTTTCTCATGTATTTATTTTGAAGTTTCGAGTTTGGATACCTATGGGATGAAGGGATTCTTGATGGATTTTATAACAATCCTTTGAGACCTAAATTCCTCTTTCATGTAATTTGCAATACCTTGAGCATATTCCTTTCTTGGTTTTGTGATAGACCCTTTGAAATGTTACATAACTTCATTTTCAATAAGATTCAAATTTGTCCTTTTCTTCCTTGCAAGATAGTTTGAAGGCCCAACCAATTTGTTGCTTTCCTAGCAAAATGACATTTCGACAAATTTAGACGTGGACATAAATATATAATTACTTGATATGATGTTACTTCTTCTTGTTGTTTCTTTGATGTTGATGATGATATAGAGAATAAAAATTCTCCTTGATGAGGATAATTTCCTTCAATAATGATTATTGATCCCATAGAGAGGGATATCCCTTGGATCCTTTTATGATGGAGTATTTGTTGATGAAGATCAATGATGAACTGTTGATTATTTATTAAATGGCAAGGATATTGCTTCAATGGGAGAGAGATTGCCTTAGAATCTTGATGACAACTCTTTCAATCTAGCTTCTTTTGGATGAATAGTTTTTAAGATACTTCAACTTGAAAATGATTGAGAGTGGATCCCGGGAATTCTTATTTGATGGGTGATGATATGGTCTTGACCTTGAATTTCTTCTCTTGGATGAATAAACTTCAAGCTTACCTTGATTTGTAGAACTCTTCAACTTGATTAAATGTAGGGTTTTGGACTTTTTTTCTTGATGATGATCCCAAGACTTATTTTGGTGTAGATTTCTTCTTTGATCTAGGGTTATGATGCTTACTTTGTAGATCTTGGCTTCAAGATGATATTTGTTTCGATGCCTTCGTCGAGGTTTGATCAATGAGTGTCCCTTCATAGGATTCCCTTCCTTGACTTAGTCACCTTAGCTCTGAAACCATGTTGAGAAATATAGGGCATTAATATTATGTGATTTATTCACTATTGATAACTGCTTATGAATGATTTTTACTTCTTAGACTATGATATTGTTTTAATTATTTTATTATAGTGTTATTCTTCATAAAACAACTATCAAAGCACAAATGATAAAGAGATAAGGGATACAAAATATAGGATATCAGCCAGGGCTAAAACCTCTTCGACCTCAGAGGAAAACCCAACCAAATTATTCTTCTTATAGAGACTTCAATTGATGAATACCAAGACTAATACCCTTGACCTACTTTCCACTCAAATACCAATATGCAAAGCTTCCTTGATGAGATCCTTAGTCAATGATAGTCAACCTTCCTTCCTCCTTCTCAACTTGTCCTCAACCTCGGCTTTCTTCTGCATCATACCTTCACTTATTTTGACCTCCTTGAATTAAGTCTGCAATATTTTACCATAATTCCAAAACCCTAAATCATGCATATGACCTTATCCGATGACTTTTTTTCCTTATTTTTAGTAGGATGTATCTTCCTTCATAACTCAGGTTGTAATATACCCTTTCTTCCTCCTTGACTTAACCTTCCAATAAGACTGCAAAATTTCCTTCTTTTTGGCAATAGACATAGTCCCTTTACTTCCGTGAGGTCAATTAGACACAAACATAAAACCAAATGATACAGAGGATTTCATTCTCCTTCCTTCCCTTCTTTGTTGATGATTAGACTCTCCTCTAAGTGATATTTTCACACCTTGATTTCAAACCTCCTTCACCAAATTTTTGTTTTTGATTTGAGGTCAAGTTTCCCTATTTATAGTTGTTAGAGCCTCCATAATAAGCCAACTTGAGAGAGGGTGAGCCGACATATCTTTTGGTGAAGATTATTTATTCCATCTTGTAGTTGACTCGTAGGAGGATATTTTTCTTCATCTTGGAGGGCCTCCTTATAAATTTAATGATTGATAAAAAAATGTAATATGTGCAAGAAGTGTCCTTCATATATGACATTAACTCTCTTTGATTTTTTGACCAATCCTAACGACTCTCAATGGGATCCATTACTAAAAATAAAATTCCTTGCTCATGAAACCCATGAGACAAGCATTTTAAAAAATAATTTTATTTTTCTTCTTAACATCAATTATGTTGGGATGGGGTCCCCTGGGTCAGTTTTGGGGTTAAGATAACCCAATTTTTGATGTATTTTTTGTAAATAATGTAAAGTCTCCATGATTTGTGGATGCGGAGCACGTAGATGATTAGAAGTCACAGGGGTTTTAGCCCCTTTTTTATGTAAAATTTGAGTTGTTTTGAGATCGACCCATGGTACGCGGACCATGGGATTGTATGTAAAAGGCTATAAATAGGTGTGTATTAGAGATTCTAAGGAATAATATGAGATGTATTGGGTCAATAGAAGAGAATTGATAGAAAAAAGAAGTGGGACAGATAGGAGAGAAAGACTCTACAACTGAGTGCACAAAGGCCTAGGTAGAGTCCGCAGCTGAGTGCGCAGGGTAGTTTTGATTCTGTAAAGATGAATTGAAGATAAATAAACAAAGTTACCGAAGAAATCCTATGTATATACGTTTATCTCTATTTTCTTCTATTTACGATATATGTTGTGGATGAATAATGTGTTTATGAAATATTGATCTAATGATGTGTGATTCTCTTGAATAAGTCTTAATAAATGTATGAAATGCATTTTAAATACTTTCATGAAGACTAAGATGAATTCCGTTATATTTACTAAATACCATAAGTAGATATGTTCGAACACTAATTTAGGATTGTTATCTAAGCATGTAAGTGGATAAATCAACTGATAAGGGTCTACAAAGGCTGATAGTAGACCTTCATGAAGGTCTGAAGGCTATTTTATTAGAGTTGCAGTATTGAGTCTGTTAACACCCAGGTTGTTCCCTTTGACTCCCAAGGGAATACAGCCGGGGTAACCACTAACCAATCTTTGGATTACAGCTTCTAGCCCAACTGTAATCAGAGAGGGCTCTCTCTTTAAGGTTTGTCTTTGTTATCTCATGCGACGGGGAATATATAGAAGTGTTTTAAACAAAATATCTCAGGCATTGAGTCATCTGAGAAATAAAATATCTTTATTAACTCGTACAGAAATAGTAGATAAGAAGTTATTACAGCCTTTAATACAACGTAAATGCTCTTTACTCCTGTCAGAAGATTCCGACCTTTGGAGCTCACTGAGTCGGTTGAATGCTTTGTTATAACTGCTGAATGACGTGTCCGTGCAGCTCTGTCCTCCT
>APFE030242917.1:10163-27237 GCA_000404065.3 Pinus taeda
AGAAAATTCTAAGGTTCAAGCAATGGAACATCACATCGAGCATCAACAACAAGTTCTCCAACTCTTAAAGGATAACCTCACGTTGGCGCAGAATAGAATGAAACAACATGCAAATCAACATTGCAGCAAAAGAAGTTTTGATGTACATGACTTGGTATTTCTATGGCTACAACCATATAAACAAATGTCCCTGAAGCAAGCTAAGAAGGATAATAAATTATTACCAAAGTATTATGGTTTGTACAAGGTGTTGCAAAATATTGGTAATATGGCATACAAATTGGAGCTTCCTGCAGCTTCCTGAGTGCACCCAGTTTTCCATGTTTCATGTTTAAAGAAGGTAATAGGAGACAAGCTCCTAGTTCAAACAATATTTCTAGAACTTGACGAGGAAGGAAAAATCATATTGGAACCGAAAGTAGTCACAGAAACAAGAACTCAATAGCTACGAAATCGATCAATTTCGGAGTACCTCATCAAGTGGAAGAACTTATCCGCTGAAGATTCCACATGGGAGGATGATAATTTTATATAGAAGCATCCAGAACTACTCAAGCGTTGAGGAAAACACTTTTCGGAAGGAGAGGAGCATGTTAGGCCCCTATAATACTAGTGATTCCCCCATTATTATTGTCATTGTATCTCTTATTTTTATTATTGTGCCCCTATTGTCCCCATATTGTTATTAGTATGCCCCATAGAAACCCACTATTTTTATTTTTGTGCCCTTATGTTATCATTGTTATGTCAGCTTGATTATATTGTGACCCCTTAGACTCCTATATATAGAAGGGAGGTTTAGTCATTTGTATCATCCAAGAATTGTTCATTTGTGTAATGTAAAGGAGGTTGCCGCCTCGAAGAGGGTGAATTCTAAGACGTTGATCTATCTTTTCTATATTTTTTTGAGTTGGCTCCTAACATTCCACCATTCCTTGTTCTACACCCAGTGTTCAATGTAGACCGCCTTTGGCCATACTTTGCACCATTGTTTGACACACCCAACATTGCAGAACATCTTACACCAACATAACTAAACCCATACTACATGGAATAGGCCACAATTAATCATCATGGGCATGCATACCAATAACACTCACCAACAAAGGATCAAACTATATCGAGTTGTCAAAGTAGGTCAACTCCTTCACTAGGGCAAGTGTTTCACTAGGGATTCGGTTTAACAGAAATTTCCCACCTCATGGAGGCTCTGCACGTAATGGGGACCATTGCTTCCTAAGGAGGAAGCACTGATAAAGGTGGATATTGGTGGCCACTTTCCTATTCCACCTAGAAATCTAGTCGGTTTCATCTGTTTCCTTGTTTATTGCTGCATTTACTATTTTTAGTTATTTTTCGGGACCTAAACTTCTGGATCAGTTTTGACCCCTTAAACAAAGTTTTATTTATTTATTTCCACAGCAAGACCATTTCTGTAAGCAAGGGCTTGCCAAATCCTGTAGTACTTGGAGATATATTTCCAACAAGGTATTGTTCGCACCAAACATAGATAATATGACCAAGTTAGAACCTTGGGAAGTTGGCTTCCCAACTAACCCCAACAGGGCCCACAAACTCTTGGTGTTCCATCTCCTGGTTTAGGGTTTTGGTTGTTTAGGGTTTTCCCTTGTTTTTTAATAATAAATAGGCCCTTGCGACTCATTGTAACACAGTTCAGAGGCATGCAGTTAACACATCTCTTCTTAGAGATAAGTTACGATCACCCAAGGTAGTTTATTTCCATTCTATTTGTAAGCATATTTTAGTATTTCATTCGTCCCTTGTTTCGGTTATCCAATCAGGTTAGATAATAGAATGATACAAATAAATGATTCTACATCCTCATCCTTTCTCGAGAGTGAATCTACAACAACATTTTGCTTCCATTTTTATTGGATGATTTCAAAGTTATAACCCAACATCTTTGTGATCCATTTTTGCTAATTTTCTAAAGATAATCTTTGTTCCAAAAAGTATTTAAGACTACCATGATATGTTTTTACCTTGAAGTGTCTTCCCATTACGTAAGGTCGTCATTTTTTTAGTGCATGTAGTATTGCTAACATTTTCTTCTCATAAATAGTTCTGTGAAAATACTTTCCTTTGATTGGACAAATTTCAAAAGCAATGGGTCTTCCTTCTTGCATTAAGAAAACACCAATTCCATTTCTTGAGGCATCGCATTCCACAATAAAAGCTTTTGTGAAGTCTAGCGTTGCTAATATCGGTGCTTGACACATTGTCTCTTTAAGATGTTCAAAGGCCTTAGTTTCTTTTGGAGTCCAGGAAAATGCATCTTTCTTTAGTAATGTTGTTAAAGGTGTTTTTGTTCTCCCATAATTCTTAACAAACTTGCGATGATACCCTATCAACTCGAGAAAACCTTGAAGATTATTTATGGTTGTGGGGATTTTCCATTCCTTAATGGATTTAATTTTATTAATGTCTACGTTAACACCCTCATGAGATACAATATGACCCAAATATTCCACCTCCTATACTTCAAAGAAAAATTTGGAGGTTTTGCATATAATTATTTCTCCTCCAATAGTTTGAGCACCCTGTCAACATGTTGAACATGATTCTTCCAAGACTTGTTGTAGTTTACTATATTATCAAAAATTACTAACACACTTTTTTTAAGGAAGGGTTTGAAAATTGAATTCATCAAACCTTGAAATGTGGAAGGTGCATTAGTAAGGCCAAAAGGCATGACCAAAAATTCATAATGACCCTCATGAGTTATGGATGTTGTTTTCAGAATGTCTTTAGTCTTCATTCTAATTTGATGATATCCTGAATGAAGATCCAGCTTGGTGAAGTAATTTGCTTCATGTAATTCATCCAACAATTCATTATTGATAGGATGAGAAATTTATCTTTAATGGTGAGCTTGTTGAGCTCCATATAATATATACACATACACCATGATCCATCTTTCTTATGCACCAATACTGTTGGAGCAGAGAAAGAACTTTGACTAGGTTGAATTATACCAGCTTCTAACATTTATGCACCATATGTTCAATTTCACTCTTTTAGGCATAGCGATATCTATAAGGTCTAATGTTTGGAGGAACACTTCCTAGAATAAAATGAATAACATGACCATGATCATGAATAGGTGAGAGGGATTGGCCCTTTAGGAGTCTCAAATATCTTGGAATGATTGTCTAAGGCATTTTGGAGATTTAGAAAAATAAATTATTTCAATGTTTGAACCTCTAGTGAGCATAGCTGTGTAATTATGCCATGTTTTTCTTTCTTTAGAAACTTTTTCATTCCATTAGAGATGATTATGTTTCTCATTTTTACTGCAATATCCCTTAATTCAACTTCCTTTCCTTCCCAAAAAATATTCAAGAAAAGTTCTTGAAAATTAAAAGCTATTGTTCCCAAATATTGTAACCACTGGACTCCTAGTACAACATCATCCCCACCCATTGGAATGGAAAGCATTGGACTATTCAATACATATTCCCCCATGGTTAGCTTGATATTATGTCACTTTCTAGAGAAATTTATAGTTCCTCCATTTGCAATGATCAATTGACACTATGGTGTTGGATATAGGAAGCAATTCAATTGCTTGGCTATCTTATAATGAATAAAATTATGGGTATTACCTGAATCAATCAACACTATTACCTTTTTCTTCTTGATATATCCTTCTATCTTGAGAGTTTGAGGAATGGTAACTCATGCCAATGCATTACAATATATGGTTGGATTAATTTATTCTTTCTCTTGGGTTGTTTCCTGGTGTATATCCTCTTCTTTTGATGTTTCTTGTTCCTTTTCTTCCTCCTCTTCACAATCTATGTAGAATAATTTATTCTCAGTAAACTTATGGTCTTTAGTGTATTTGCTATCACAACTGTAACAAAGCCCTTTTTCTCTTTTTTCCTTCACTTTTTGTGGCGCCAACCTTGTAGGTTATGGAAGGCTAGGAGCACTAACACTTCCATCTTTGTAGTTGTGAGTGGTAGACTTCCTTGTTTCCATAATTTTGCTTTCAACTTTTCTTTCCACCCTGAATGCCTTCTCCAATGAATCAGGTTCCCAAAAGTGAACCTCATGTTGGATCTTATCCTTCAAATTCCCTATGGAGATATCAATCCTATGCTCCTATGGAATATCAGTTACCCTAATATTCAATTTTTGGAATTCCTCAATGTTCTCCACCATTGAACCCTTTTGTTTGAGATTTATCAATTGGCTAAAGAAGGTGTTTATCTTTGTATCCTCATAATGTGCTATCATTTCCTCCGTAAAAATTGACCAAGTGACAAGTGGTTTACGAGAACAAATTTATTGATACCATACAAACTGATTTGGTTCTAAATATAAAGTTGTAATCCATACCTTTTGTGTGTTGCACACCATGAAGATCAAAATATTGTTCCACCTATAGTATCCATGTTACCAGATCCTTGCCATCAAACTTCCTCACATTGAAGTTTGGAATGTGGTGGGTATTAAACCCAACATTGGAGTCTCTAAAATCATAATTCATATTGTTTTTTCCTCATCACGATTTTCATGAATTATCTTGTCACCATTGGGAAGCCTTTCTTGCAACAAATTATTCAATCATTCCATGTTAACATTCATCATTGCTTCCATGTCTACTTTTAAACCATCCTTCAAATCTTCCATGTCTACTTTTAAATGATCCTTCAAAACTTCCATGTCCCTTTTTAACCCATCCATGTCCCCTTTTATTAAATATTTGGTTGCACTTTGTGAGAGCGAAATTTGTTGCACTTGATCCCGTAATTTTGATATATCATGTTTCAATTCTTCCTTTTCATGAGTCATAGTAGAGATTTATGAGGGCTCAATGGGTGTAGAATTATTTTGTTTGGGAGGAAATTTTTAACCGAACATTGATATCTATGCTTTAGTATTCCTCTTCAATCACTTCAAACTGATTTTTCAAACAAAAATTTTGTAAAATTTGAAACAAATACACATTTTTCTTGCTTTTTAGGAGCTCAATATTGAAGTTATTGTATCTCTATAATTTCATATCTCCAAGTTCTAGAAATCTCATCCTATATTATCCCTTTTAGTTTTCTTTCCAACCCCACAAGTCAGACCAAGATTGAGTTCTTCAAGAAAGAGTTATGCCCAATCTCCCATGATGACCTGATTATAGACTAGTTCAATACACCGAACTTGTACAAAGTGCCATGTGTCCCTGTCTCAACCTTCAGCCCTAAACAAGATACCCAAAAAACTAAATTATTTGCACTTTCAATAACTTTGTATGAAATTCCAATCCGATGCTCGAAGATAAAGTTAAGATAATTTTCTCTATGTCACTTGTTTGAGATGGAATTTTGGAGCTTGCAAAAGCCCTAAATTCCTGAGATCATATCTTTGAAATATAGCGAATTAATATCTAAAATTCGTACATGGGGTTTACCAATACATCGGCTCCATGTGGTTACAATTTTAGATTCTGAATCTTCGTATAAAAAATGATATAGAAAAAATTCCATGATGACTTGTTTGAAGAAACAAAACCCTAGAATCCAAAGCTCTAATACCAAATGTTATGCAACCAGCTCACAAAATAGAAGAAAATATCGATCAATGACTTAAAAATTAGTCTCTTCGAGGGGGAAACCTCCTTTAGATTAAACAAATGAAAAATTATTGGATGATTCAAATGATAAGATCTCCTTGGTATATAATGGAGTTTAAGGGGTCACAATATAATCAGAGCCTACATAACAATAATAATGTAAGGGTACAACAATCAAAATAGTGGGATTCTATGGGGCACAACAATAACAACATGGGGCATACATGGTAAAAACAATAACAATAGGGGGATACACTAACAATAACAATAAGAGGAATACATTAGTATTCTGGCGTCCTAAAATGGAAATATCCTTAATTGATTCTATGCTTTTAGAATCGATGTTGATACCCTCTTTCAAAATCACATGCCCAAAGATATTTCCTTGGTCAACCCCAAAGATTGACTTCCTTTGGTTCAATGAGATACCATGTTTCCTACATTGCTCAAACACTCTCCTTAGGTGTGAGAAATAGTCTCTCCTTTCCTTAGAGGCCATACTGCCAAATCATCTTGGTATATTTCCATAATTTTCCATGACTCTTTGGAAAGTAAACTCAACATTTAAGAGACCAAATGGAATTCTCAAAAATATTTAAGTTCCCCAAGGTGTGGTGAAATTAGTTTTCAATTTATCTTCTTCCTTAACCAAGGCTAAATTATACCCAAAAAATTCATCTAACATAGACATTGTTGTAGTACCCATAATCCTTTGTAAGAGGTTATCCATGTTAGGCAAAGGGTAATTATCCTTAAGGAATTTTTTATTTAGGTCTCTAAACTCAACACACGTTCTGATAAGTCCATTATTTTTCTTGGTCACTATGGGGTTGGATAACCATGAAAAATTCCTTTTTGTGGCTATCATATCACATTGAGCGTCTTTTGCAATTCTTATTTGACTAAGGTGACAAACTTGGATTCATGATTCTCAACATTTTCCTAACTAATTTGGATCCCTCCTTTAAAGAAATGGTGTGTTAAATCACATCTTGACTATAAGCCTTCAAATCTTGGTATGACTAAGCAAACACATCCTTAAACTAATGTAATATTTTTTCAAGTTCATCCCTTTTCCCTTGGGTTACCCTTCTCAATATTAATAATTTTGGGACTAAGTTTTGATCATATTTTTATTTCAATGGTATCACGTGACTCATTAGTTATCCTTCCAACTTTTTAGCCATCATCTCTATCAAAGGATTTTTCTAAATAAGTCATTTTTTGAACTTGAAGGCCTCATGCACATCCTCTATAATATTGTCTTGATTATTTTGGTAATCAAATTGATCATTATTTTCGAAGGAGCCTAGGATATGTGTATCATTATCAAATATCTGGAAATGTTCATGATTATTAAATATAGTTGGTCTGAAGATAACTTCCATGGTAAACTCTCCTAAGTTAAAGGTGGCCTCATCAGATGTTTTCAATGTAGTGGAAACAACAATTAAAATTAGTAGAAAACTTGACAAAAGGATATTTGGATCATTAAATTGTGTTCAGATGTAAAGTTAAGTTAGATTGCTATTACAATTCAATGCAATAGTAAGAATGTCATTTGTGTAATTAAGAACCCGATCTTTCATGTAAAGACATCAAATTGATATCCAATGAATTTTCATTCAAGACATTGTAGAGGATGGAAAAGTGATAATGGATAAAGTTCACATTTTACATCATGTTGTAGATGCATAAAAAAATGTTGAGTATAATGAAATTCAAGTGTTTCTATTAGTTTATAGGCTTTATGGCCCCTAGTAGTTAATTCACAATTTGACGCATATCCCTCATACCCTTGTAAGGTACAATGAAATTCAAGTGGTGAGTAATTTTTAGCAATTAAATACAATTTAAACCATTCAACACATCAATTTAAACCAAAATCTCTCACGTCTTAGCATCAACCTTTGGATGTATTGTCATGGCCATGAAGAGTTTCCTGTCAAAGTCATACCGACTGACAATGTCAATGTTACCAGATTATGTGACCTTCATCATGTATGGCAGATCTGATTCCTCGATTAGTGGTCAATTGGCCAACTGGATTATATATATATATATATAATGATTGAAAAAAAAGATCAACTAGGCCATTTTAAATTTCAATTGAAAAAAGTATCAACTGGTCATTTAAAAAATTTGTTAAAGAATTTTGTTTATATGTGTCTGACTGTGTTGCAGGCAAAACATAAATTATTTATTTATTATCTAAATTTATTGAAATTTGTAAAAGAACTGTGTTTATACATATGTATATATTCATGAGAAATAATTTGAGAAAAATATATGGTTTTGTGTTTTTGAAGGATGATGTAGATTCAATAAGGTTTGAAGCTATTACAATAATATTTATCATAGTAATTGCTTGAAATAACCCTAAGTGAGAAGAATAACAAATTCCACTTATTCTCGATCACAACTATGCTATTCACTTGATTATGGGAAGTGTTCTTCCAAACATCAAACCTTACAGATATCCCTATGCCCATAAAAGTCAAATTGAATGTATGGTTGCAAAAATGTTAGAGGCAGGTATAATTCAGCGTAACAAAAGTTCCTTCTCTTCTCTAGTAGTATTGGTGCACAATAAGGATGGATCATGGCATATGTGTCCACTTTATAGCGACCTCAATAACTTCACTATTAAAGATAAATTTCCCATTTATATCATTAATGAATTGTTGGATGAGTTATATTGAGCAATTTACTTCACCAAGATAGATCTTCAATCACGATATCATCAAATTAGAATGAAGACATAAGACATTCTAAAAACAACATTCAAAACTCATGAAGTTCATTATGAAGTTTTGGTCATGCCTTTTGGTCTTACTAATGCACCTTCCACATTTCAAGATTTGATGAATTCTATTTTCAAAGCCTTAGGAAATTTGTGTTAGTATTTTTTGATGATATACTAATCTACAACCAATCTTGGAAAGTTCATTTTCAACATGTTGATAGGGTGCTCAAACTATTGGAGGAGAAACAATTGTTTGAAAAACCCTCTGAATGTTTCTTTGAGTATAGGAAGTGTAATATTTGGTTCATATTGTATCTCATGAGGGTGTTAAGCTAGACAACAACAAAATTAAAGCCATAAAGGAATGGAAAATACTTAAGGCATCTTTGAAGATTTCTTAGGTTGACATGGTATTATTGAAAATTTGTTAAGAATTATGGGATAATAACAACACCACTAACAACATTACTGAAGAAAGATGCATTTTTTTGGACTCCAGAAGGTTCAACTAATGACTTTGAACATATTAAAGAGACAATGTGTCAAACTTTGCTCTTAGCTACACTAGGCTTCGCAAAAACCTTTATTGTGGAATGTGATGCCTCATGAAATGGCAATGGTCTTTTTTTAATGCAAAAAGGAAGACCCATTTCTTTT
The DNA here is from genome assembly GCA_000404065.3 of Pinus taeda. Lineage (NCBI taxonomy): Eukaryota > Viridiplantae > Streptophyta > Pinopsida > Pinales > Pinaceae > Pinus > Pinus taeda. Next base: position 19,160 of record APFE030242917.1, read on the forward strand.
GAAAGTTATCCAATCAAGGGAAATCATTTACACAAACCTATTTATGAGAAGGAAATGTTAGCAATACTACATGCTCTTGTTGATAAGTGGTTGCCATTGATGTCAACCTAAGCAACACCAAGTGTTGCCCCACCTTTTGTCACTCAATATGAGGTGGAAATTCATGGAATCTCGTGTTAAAATCCTTCTAGATAAATTCTCCTCAACAAAATGTTTCTATTGGTATGCAAGACGCCACATAATTCTTCATGGTTTGTAAGTTATTCAAGTTTGAAGTCACATATCCCCATTAATGAGGTTAAAACCCCATAAGGTGGTGTCATGGCACACATTTATTGGTTATAGTCATGAAATATCTATCTTAAGGGTTATTAAAAGTTATATATTACTAGTGATGTTATGACAATAAGAACCAGAAATTGCAGTCAAGATTGGGAAGAGGCTTGCACAAAAGTATCCTACTCAAAAAGAGGATCATCTGACAAATCATTTACAACCGTATAAAAGGATTTCAACTTATTTTAAGTTGAACAACAACTTCAAGTTTCAATATATACTAATCCAATGATTGATTACTCTGCGGCCTTCTTTATTCACATACAGACCTGTGGTTAGAAACAAAGTTAAATTCAAATGTTTATGGCTCAAAAGTAATATATACATATATACATACCTGTTACAGAGTGAAGCCAACATTATTTCCACGGTAAAAGATTGAAAGATTTGCTCAGTGATCATAACAATAATCCCCTGTCATTGCAAAGGTTATTCACTAAGCTAAGATAATTCCCAACTCCAATAATCCCCTATCATCGCAAAGGTTGATCACTAAGCTAAGATAACGCCCAACTCCAAACATTTTGAAGAAAATGGCTCTCTGGACACAATCCCGTTTGTCAAATTTATGCGGACCTTCTCTACTGTGGAATGGACGACATGGTTATCTCCAGAACGTGCTACACCGGGTACAAATTCACGGCAATCAACACGATCTCGTCAGATCGTCTCCCTCGTCCCACTCGTTGAGCGAATGGAAGAAATTGAAGCCAGGGACTTTGAACCATTTCATCGCGGCCTCGTTCGTTGTGTAGGGTGGGAGATTGCCGAGCTGCGGGACCTTATCTATGTCGCAGCCCGTCGCAGCCCATGATAGAGCCGTCGTCGACAATCATGTGCATGGTCTACCACGATTATCCGAAAAAGCCCTAGCCTAATTAGCTGAGGAATTGTCAAGAAAGTTATAGAAATTTCGGTTATATTTAAAGAAAATCTAGGATAGATTTTTGTAAATTCAAGTAATAGTTATTAAACTTCAAAATTTTAGGTGTCTTTTTGATAGTGCTGAATCGCCATCAAAAATCAATTCAAACACTACCTCTACAAAAAAATTTTAAATTTTGTTACCCAGATTTCAACCATCTGTCTTTTTGATAGTGCTGAATCGCCATCAAAAATCAATTCAAACACTACCTCTACAAAAAAATTTTAAATTTTGTTACCCAGATTTCAACCATCTGAGCAATTCTTCTGCCTCCTTAGACTACTCCGAAAAGCATCCGAAAATATGGCATATGGCATACTACTTCGTATGCTTTGCAGGGCATGAATAAACGACGGCTGCAACATCGACAGGATTCCGACGTGGGGTTCTTTTTCTCTGGCAGGCGACAGTGAAATAATTGAGAAACAGGGGAATGAATCGGCAATGGAAAGTGAAAAGCTCTCGCGTCTAGGGGTCGATCTTGGGATGTGCTGTCATGGCCATGAAGCATTTCCGGCCGAAGTCATACCTGCCGACAGTGACATGTCACCGGATTCCGTGACCTTCATGGCGTATTAATCGCTCACCATTGCCCATTTGGATAACTGAAAGATACATATGGTGATGTTCACATGGCCAACATCAATCGCTTACCATTACTGAAAGATACATGCTTGTTTACAGCTTCACAGCATGTATGTATAGTAGTGGCAATGGATTTGGAAAATTTGAATTGGTTGAAAATTATAAATGATAAAGTTGATTATGGAGTTGATTGGTTTTATTGTGGGATATTATGATTGAAGTTTTACTAGTACATGTATAAAAAAAATTGTGGCGAAATTTAAATTTATATTTTTAGAGTGTTTGGTTGAAATTGGACCCAATATATTTCTTTGGTTAGATAGTGTTTTTGTTTCGTTAAGTAATTTGAATTGTGTTTAATTTATAATTCAATTTTAACAAATTTTTATTAAATTTTGGATAAATTTGATTAAAAAAATACCCAAAAAATCTTACCAAACTTTAAAATATTTATATTAAATTAAATTTATTATACATAATAATATCATAATTACTTATCCAACCATCTTAAGAGGGATCAAATCTATTTTTACTATAAAATAAGTTTTCACATCAAAATATTTGATCGCTCTCAACGCTTCTTAAAACCAGAGAGTTAAAATGTATATAGTTGATTTAATTTCCCCTTAAATTACCCTACTTTCACATGAGTATCATGAGTCAATAACATAGGTTCTTTAGCATGATATTTTATTTTTTTATTATTTCCTTATTTTTATTTATTTTGACGAGTTAATGTTTTACATACATTACATTATCTTTTTATTTTATTTTTTTTTTATTTTTATTATTTTAGTATTTATAATGTTGATATTATACGTTTCCTATATATATACTGAGAACGAAAAAATATGTTGAAATATTTAAGTCAATAGTGTTTGTTTATTTATTTATTGTTTTTTTATATTTTAATTAAATTTGGTTAAAAATTGAACTTAATAAATTTGAATGGTAAATTTGGATTATAGAGAAAATAAATTTATTTATTATTTAAATTAGTTTAAATTAAAATATATATATATTTTATACAAAATTTTGTTTCTTTAATTTCGGTAAAAATTGAAAAATAAACCATACCTTAACAGTTATACACATTAACAATGAAATACAATAGATAGAAGTACTTGAAAGTTGAATAGGATGACTCCTGTGCAATTTATCAAATTTTTTTTTTTTTTTGGGAATAGGATTAATCCTTACTCTTATGGTTGTTAGAAGTGATATAAAGAAAATTACTTTGTAATTTACATTTCATCAAATTATTTTGATTTTATATAAATAATAAAAAATTATCAAAACTTAATTAATTAATGGTGCCACAATTGTTATTTACAAATGTTATTTAACTCCTCATTATTTTTACTATTCAAGATTTGGAATGACCAATTAAAAAACCCAAACCACATAAATTTAATTTTTCTTCATTATTGTTATTCAAAATAAACCAAACCATATAAAATAACAATTAATAAAAACATAAATCTTATACCAAATATCTTTTGACAAAATTGTCATCAAAATAAAATATTCACTAACAAATATCCATGCAAAACTAACTATAAATCTTATACCAACTATCTTTGGACAAAATTCTCATCAAAACAAAATATTCACGGACAAATATCCATGCAAAACCAACTATAAATCTTATACCAACTATCTTTTGACAAAATTCTCATCAAAATAAAATAAAATATAAAATATTGACTGACAAATATGCATGCAAAACCAAACCACATAAATTTTATTAATCACACTACGTGGAAAAACCCTCCTATGTTCGTTATTTCAAAGATTTTAGGGACCGTCATATCTTTGTAATGTTACGTCGGTCATTTGTCAAGTACTTCGGAAAATAAATATGTAATTTAATAATATTTTATATATTCTCGAGGTCTCATTCTTGGCCTGCCCGAGATGTTTTAAAAGTGGATGAATCTCGAAATTCTTGTGTTGACCGTTCTGGGAGACGCTCTCAACTCAGTATTACTATGATACAGATTTGTAAAGTAATGTGTGTAATGTAATGTTTATTGGAAAAGAGGCTTTTCAGTTAAAGACTTTGTAATATAATATTTAATATTTTTAATTAAATTAAATTATATAAAAATATAAATAAGGAAATTAAATTAAATAAAAATTTAATTTAATTTAAATATTTAAATTTGGTTAACATAAATTAAAAAATAGAAATAAGGCGTGATCTTCTTTAATCAACTGCAATCACTCACTTTTAACAACACATAACTTATTAAACGTATAGAGTAACTTATCTTGGAAATGGTAGCCAATTGTTCTATCACCATTGTGCACATGTATTTGGCTCCACAACTATTGAAACACCTCTTGAAATTCCCCATCCTATGAATATGCCTCTATAATCATCATGGGTGATTGCAGTCATGTGCATAAAATTTCCCAAAGTTGTGATATTTGATGTGGGTGGCCTTGAAATCATGTCAACCAACTTTTTTGTGTTGCCCCTCTTATACGATTACTAAATGAAACTTTGTAAAAACTTCATCCACATATAACATTTGGTTTGTTTTAGCTTGCTTAGGGCATGCAAGAATTGTATTGGCTAGTGATCTATGTGGATTATTGTCTCCTTTCCCATCAAATAGTGTTTCTGCTTCTTCACATATTGCACTAGGGCATGGAGCTCCTTGTCATAGGTAGGTTAGTTAAAAATTACCCATAAAATTCTTTAGAATGGTAGCATATAAGCCCTTATCCCTACATCAAAATCACTCCCATTGCATTCCCACTCGTATCTATCTCTACTTCGAAGATATGTTGCAAGTTCGATAATGCTAGAAATAGTGCTTGACTGATATTATTTTTTAAGTCCTTAAAGGCCCTATATTGACCCTTTCCCCACTAGAAACTCTTTCCACTTGCTATTATGTTGTGGAGTGATGATGCTACTGTTGAAAATGAGGTTATGAATGTCCTCAAATGTTGCGCTTCTTAATGCAACTCATGACCTTAGAAACATTAGTAGGAATCACGCACTTCATGATGGCCTCCATATTGACAAGATCTATCTTCAACTCTCATCCACCTATCACATACCCTAGATACACCAAAGATTTTCATGTAAAATCACACTTCTTTATATCTACCAAAAATTAGTGCTTCTTGAAAGTCTCTAGCACATGTGTCAAATGTGATATGTGCTCCTCCTAGGTAACATTGTATACTAATATATCATTTAAATTCACAATAACAAATGAATCTATAAGAGGGATTAATATATCATTCACTAACCTCAAAAGTGTAGCTGGTGCAGTACATAAGCCAAACAACATCACTAACCACTCATGCAAACCTTGCTTGGTTTTGAAGCTAGTTATCTAGGTATCTTCTTCTTTGATTCGAACCTAGTGATATCTAGGCTTTAAGTCTAGCTTGGTGAAATATTTCCATTGTTGCAAATTATCCAACATATCATATATCCTTCACAAGGGGTACCTATTCTTACACATAATTTTATTTAACACCCTGTAACCTATACACATCGGTCAAGTCCCATCCTTCTTTGGCACAATGATGATGGATAACCCACATGGTGATGTACTCATCCAAATGACACCATGTTCCAATAGCTATTGCAACTTCTTCTTTACATCACTTACTTCTATAACATATTACATTTACAACTAATGTTTGGTAATGGGAAGTCTAGCAATAACTGGATCTTGTGCTCCACTTCCCTCTTGGGTGGTAGCCCCTTAGGTTTCTAGATAATATTATTCTATGCCTATAACAACTATTATAATTATTGTTTCTCTCACTAACTCTTCTGCAGACTAATTTTCTCTTAAAAATAGTAAAACATAATTCTTGCTATCACTAATCACTTTCTTGGTTTGGTTGACCCTTATTGGTGAAATTTTCAACTTGCCTTTATGTGCATTAATGATGAACGATTTCCCATCCTTGAAGAGACAATATTGGTTGTATATTTGGATGAAGATTGCATCCTACATGTATATATAGGGACATTCTAACACCACTTCACATACATCTAAGGGGAACTACATCTAGTTCTACTTCATCAATAAAATCACCACTAATATCAAATCTAAATTCCTTCATCCTTATTTACCCATCTCAATGGATATGGGTTTGGATGATGATCATATCCCAATGGATATGGGCTTGGTTGATATGGGCATGTCAATTATCATATATTTCAAAGGAAGGTAGGAAGTTTCTTTTTTTTGGTGACAAATTAAAGTGGTTGGTATGCCATCACGTGTTTGTATGTGGGTAAAAATTGTATGCCAATAATATCATGCAGCTAGGATTTTATGGGTTGTTGTCCAAACTATGAACTTCCCTCCACTAAATCTTGCATGAAACTCCATGATTAACCTTTAACAAAGTTTCCAATAAAACGAGAACTGTATCGAGTTCTCACATTTTAGAGGTAGCATAAAATCATCTAATTTTGAAAAATGTTGATTTAGAATTCACCTTTTTCTTAGAGCATATTTTTGACATTTTAAATTTTCTTATGTATCGAGTATGAACAATGTTTTTAAGATATTAGTGATTTTCATAATGATTTCAAAAAGCGTTGATGCAACATCAACCCCTTTTAACAATTTAACAATTTTTGAAGTAGTTGTCTTCTTCTTCTTCCCTAAGATATTTATTTTTCAAGTGTTTTTCAGGTTTGTGTTTTTCTCTTTTTCTTTTCATTTTTTTTGTAACGAAGTCTTCATGTTTTTGCGTAGTTAAAAAAAAGTCAATATTTTAAAGTTAGGATTTTCTATATATTTATGTATCGTTAATTAATATTTCGATATACATAAAATAATTGTCACTAAGAAAGCAATAAATTTTAAACATTTGACAAAAAACACACCTTTTGAATATATATATATATATATTATATATATTAATATACACATTTTTGAGACATTTTTTTCTAAAAATAACATGTCAAGTAAATGACTTTTATGGGAAAATTTTAAGGCCCATTGAATTTATATGTGCGTATGTAGCCACAAACACACAACTCACGGGTTTTGAAACAGTGTGTGGTTACAAAGGAGAAATGGATTTTCTGGTTCTATTTATATTGCTTCTGTGTATGCGTGCCTTTATACTGTATCCAATTCTCACCCCATATCTATCATTAGGAAGATTATTAGAAAACTACGCATTTCTGGTCACGGTATTTCTGATTTTATTCACCTGATTCCATTGCCACTTTGACCAAGTTAACCTATTTAGATCTATCTAATAACACTATCATTAAGACAGCTAAAAGCATTGCTAAATTGACCAAATGAACACATTTAGACCTGTCTTTCAATAATTTCACTAAAATTCCAAAAGGCATTGCCAATTTGGACAACTTAATCTTCATATATCTTTCTAAAAATAAACTTCCTAACAACCAATTTGGACAGCTTAATCTTATTATATCTTTCTAAATATAAACTTTCTAACAACATATTTAAAACTATTCTCAATTTGACCCAATTGACTGAATTATATCTTTCTTCAACCATGTTAACTTGTAATATTCCTATAGCACTTTTCAATTTGATTCAATATCTTTCTTCAACCATGTTAACTTGTAACATTCCTATAGCACTTTCCAATTTGAGTCAACTGATTGCATTAGGTTTGAGTAATAATAAGTTTAATGGGGCATTCCTAAATCCATTTAAAGAAGTTTATTTTTTTTTTTATCTCACAAACAACAATCTCACGAGGCCATTTCCAAGAGCTATAATAAATCTTCAATAATGGCAGCATTTATAATAAAACTCAAATACTCAAATTACTAATCTAAACTCTCTCCAACATCTGGCCAAACAACTTCAAATTACCAAATATTTGTAGAAGTTTGTATTTTTTTTTTCAATAATACATCTAAATATTTATGAAATATGCATTGAATTTCCCATATTATTAATGCTAAATACCCAACTTAACTTATAGATGGAAAATGATTATTTTAAAATTAGTTATTTTTCATATAATTTTCAAATTTTATTTTTAAAAATATTTTTTGAATTTTTTAAAAATATATAAATCCCTTAAAAGTAAAGGAAATTTCAATTTTAATTGCCACATATATTAGTATTTGATGAATCTAAATAATATAAATTTTCTATCAAACAAAAATTGATTTTTCTTTTTTTTACTAACTCTAGAGTATGTCTTAAAATTGTTTATGTTCAGTTAAGAGCTTGTTTTCCTCGAAAGT
>APFE030242917.1:36043-55167 GCA_000404065.3 Pinus taeda
TTCGTACAGGGAGCTATAAGGATAGACTGTGACAGCCAAAGTGCAATTTTCTTGGCAAAGAACCCTACTTATCATTCAAAGACAAAGCACATTGATGTTCAGTATCACTTTGTGAGGGATATGATAGAAGACAAAAAGGTGTTGTTGGTAAAGGTGGACAATTTTAAGAATGCTGCAGATGCATTGACAAAATATGTTAGCTCTGAGAAGTTCTCTTGGTGTAGAGAAACAATGGGTGTTTCAGGGTTGAAAAAATGACTAAGCTCTCCCGTGGCCTCCTGTGGAAAGAAAACAACAAGTGGGAGATTGTAGGGTTGTGTTATATTCTTTCCACATAGTTAACAGGGGGTTTGAGGGGTACCCGTAACCCCACTTTATGGGGTCCGGGGTAGCGCCCTGGAAAATTTTGGTTTTGGACCCTGTGTTAGGTTGGGCGGACCCACCTATGGTTTTGCGCATGATTTTCGCACATGTTTTTTGGACGCGGTGGTTTTCGGTCCATGGTTTTGGACGTGATGGTTTTCGGTCCATGGTATTGGATGCTTCGGCATGTATAAATATGTATTGTAACATTGAAAGGAATATAACGAAAAGTCAAGCTGGTAGTCCCGGTTTTGGGATCCAGTGGGAAATCTCTATGTATACGTGTTTTATGTGTTATGCTCTCGCATTTTTATTTTTCCGGTGATTTAGAATTCATATGCAGGTAATTTCTATACGGGGTTAAAACCTACAGATTGATGAGTACCTTGAAACAGGAGCAAAGGTCTCATCATAGTCAATCCCTTCTACTTGTGAAAAGCCGTGGGCCACAAATCTAGCCTTATGCTTCTCCACACTACTATCTGTAGCTTTCTTTACTTTGTAAAGCCAACAAGAGCTCACCAATGACTTGTCCTCCAGTCTCGAGACCACATTCCAAACACTATTACGAAATATGGAGTCATATTCCTCCACCATGGCATCAACCCAAAGTGATTGTTGCACTACTTCCTTAAAGGAAGATGGCTCAGTCACAACACATTCACCCATGAGAGCTATGTATCCAGTGTACCTCTCAGGTGACCTCCTCTGCCTGCGCTGGGAAGTTGGTGCTCCCACATTCTCGCATGCATCATCCAACATTTGCCAACTTGTTTGGTATGATTTCTTCCCTCTCTCGAAGACTCTGTCTAAGTGGATGTCTCCACTCTCGGATCCTCTACATGTGGGTTCTCCACATCAACTTAAGGCTCCTCAACATTAGGAGTTAAAATCTTCTCATCCACATATAGCTCAAGCTCCTTCTCAAGGGAAACTCGCATGCCCTTCTCCTCATCGAATCTGACATCCCTACGAACCATTGTCATCCAACTGGTTGGCATGTACACCAGATAGTTGTGAGGTGTATCAATGTACCTCACAAATATCCACAACTTTGTTGTTGGCTCAAGCTTCTTCTATACATCTTTGGTCACATGGAAATATATTGATGACCTAAAAATCCTGAAGTGACCAATATCTAGTCTCTTACTGGAATAAGCCTCCTTTGGTGTCTTCATCTCAAGTATCCGATCTGGGCTATGGTTCTAAAAATAAACCATTGTGTTGCATGCCTCAACCCACACGTGTAGTGGTAGGCCCTAATCATGCAACATTTTCCTCGGTGCTCCTACCATGCTTATGTTCTTCCTCTTGGCCACCCCATTCTGCTGAGGGTTATGGGGTGCTGTCAACTCCCATTTAATCCCTTTCATTGCACATAAGTTCTTAAACTCAATTGAGACATACTCACCACCATTATCACTCTATAGAGATTCAACATTCTTGCCTGAATATTTCTCAACCAATGCTTTAAGCTCATAAAACTTTGTGAAAGTTTGATCATTTTTCTGCATGGAAAATATCTAGCATTTACGATAATAGTCATCAACAAATATAACATAATACATGTGTTTGGTCGTGGATACTATGGAGAATGGTCCACACACATCTGAATGGACTCTCTCTATAATAGACTTTGCTCGACTGTCTCTGTCTCCAAAGGAAGACTTGGTGTATTTTCCAAAAGTACATCCTTTGCATGTATCAACTTACTCAAGTGTACCTTTGGGAAGACCGGTAGAGATCTGTTGCAATATCTTCAAAGCTCCATGATGCAAGTGACCCAATCGCCTATGCCACAACTTTCCGATGTCTCGAATTTGCACCCTTTCTGCTTTTGAGCTCAAAGTAGCACACTCGTATACCTTCAACTTCTAGAAATTGTTCACCTGAATCCCTATCTTCTTTACGTGACCTATGGCTATGTGTCAAACGAATGCATTTCCTTTCGAGAAGATCAAATCAAAGCCTCTATCCTCAAGCATGACAATGGATACCAAGTTCTTCTTCAGCCCAGGCACATACATAACATTCTTCAATGTGAGTGGAGTCCCAAGCTCCCTCTTAAAAGTAACCGTGCCCAATCTAGTAACACTATACTTCCCCTCGTCACCCATCTCGATCTGCATCTGGAGATATTTCTCCTCCAATTCACTGAATAACTCCTTCTTGCCAGTCATGTGGAATGAAGCTCCACTGTCTAAGTACCATACACTTCCCAATATTGATGACACCATGAATGCAATGAGGGAAATGTCCAATTCGAATTGAGAGGCCAAAGGCTCATCGGTCGCTCCTCTTGAGGACTTCTTCTTGGACTTTTTGAGTGGACAATTTGTAGCAAAATGAATCAACTCATGAAAGTGAAAGCATTTAAATTTCGCCATGTCTTTCTTCTTACCTCCATGATAACAATCTCCTTTGGAATGGGAAGCTTTCCCTTTCCCCTTCTTCACCTTAATCACTAAGGCACAATGCTTTTAATTGTTAGTCTTTGATGAAGAGCCATCCCTTGTGCTCCTCCTGATCTCCTCTTGCATCAAATCCGACCACAGTCGTTCCCGATCTGGAAGCTTCTCCTGACCATTGAAAGAGTCCTGATAACTATGCCAACTCTTTGGGAGTCTTAAAAGAGAAAGAATCACCATATATTCTTCGGAAACAATGATTCCAACCCTTCCAAGTTCATCACGACATTGAGTGAACTTGGTCAAGTATTTTGAAATTGTCTTGCCTTTCTCCATTTTGATCTTTTGAAGTTTGTCCTTTACTGCCAATTTCCTTTGCTCATTGTTGTTCTAATACAAATCTGTAAATGTTTTCCAGAGCATATTGAGTTTCCTTGCATGGGGACTTGAGATAATGTGGTCTTGAACTCCCTCAAGGATTATCCGCCTTGCCTTCACCACACACTTCTTCCATTCGACCAAGTTCTGTGCATCCAATGTTGTTGGCTTAGGGACTTCTTGATTAACGAATGCCTTCAAGCCATTATCTTCTAGCATAGCCTCCACTATGTGCCTCCAGGCTATAAAATTCAAGCTGCCTTCCAAGGCATACTCGAGTCGCAAACCGTAGAACACCATTTTCCGATCCTGAAGTATGAAATACAAATTCAAATTTCGCCTACCCTGAACTCAAAACTTCGAAATCTCCTCTAGTATACTATTCTCAGCTCTGATACCATGTAGAAAAACCCTATAGATTCACAAGCTAATGCAATGTACTAAAGAAAGAGACAAGAAACTACTTCTACTATCAGCCAACGGAAGCCAATAGATCAATGAAAGCAATAATTGACAAGAGGAAGATAATCAAATACACATAACACAATAAGTATCCGGGGAAAACCACAACTCAAAACCCCACTATTTGTATTGCATATATAATAAATCCAAGATGATAATACAATGCTTGTTCTCTCGAGAACAATCCCATCACTCAGTAAAATCAATCTCCAACTCACAAGCAAACTCTTGGCCAACACTTAGCCAATTCTATAGCTCTCCAAGTCCCTATTTCCTTGTGCAATTCCTATGGTTGATCAGCCCATAATAATGGGAGGTCAGTGCATCCAAAATTGCACAATCCCTTCAATGTTCAGTTCTTGATTGCATGCATGATCTATACATCTCAATAAATCATACAATTGATAGTACATTGTCCCTGTACTCTAGTCTCAACTGGGTCTTTCTCAAAATTGACATGCATGAGTTTTTGATGAGGGAATATTTAGTTAACTAGAGTAGCACTAGTTAATGCATTAGTGCACCAACTGACTGTTAACTCACTATTAGTTCCTCAAAAAGTTTGGAACTAATTTAATTGGACTTAACTCAGTAAACTGAGTTAACTTATTACAATTCATACTTAACTCATCCTGGACCCCTATAATGTAGGGAGAACATATACATGACTTCATAAAGACTTCCAACTCAAAATTCCTGAGCTAATTAAGTTAATTAAAATTAATTAACTATTTACAAGTTGGTATGATAATAGAATTTGATTTTAATTCTCAGTTTAATTCAAGGACAAATTAAACTAGAATTTCTTGTTGCCATTACTCAACATGAAGAAAGATGTATTTTTTGTATTCCAAAAGATTCAAATAATGCCTTTGACCATATTAAAGAGACAATGTGTCGATCTTTGTTCTTAGCTACAATAGGCTTGACAAAAACATTTATTGTGGAATGTGATGCATCACGAAATGGAAATGGTGTTGTTTTAATACAAGAAGGAATACCCATTTCTTTTGAAAGTTGTCCAATCAAGGGAAATTATTTACACAAACCTATTTATGAGAAGAAAGGTTGGCAATACTACTGATGATTCTCATCATTGAGTAATTATATAGGCCTTAATTGGCCTTAATTCACCTCCTAGCTTAGTCAAAACAACTATTCTCACAACTTATTGCATAATTTTGATTATATTTTGCTTATGAGTTGAGTTACAGTTGGATATTTTTCTTTGTGGTCTAATGTGCATGTAATGTAGGAATAAAGGATAAAAGCAAGGGAAATGCAAGGATAAAAGGTAAAAGTAAGGAACTATGGTAAAAGACCTTGGTAAAAACTCGAATGAGACAAGAGAGAGGAATTATAGGAGGTAAATCCTCCTCATTTACTGCCCATCCATTCGGATATCCCTCCATTGGCTAAAAGTACACACAACCAAATCAGGTGTACTAAAAGACAACTAAGCAAGTGGAAGTACAAGCAGCTGAGCTAGTGAAAGTGAAAGGACAAGTTACCATTAAGTTGGGAGTTGTACCTCCCTAATTTTGAAGGATGTCGTTGAGACTTCAGATGTATAAATAGAGAGGCTTAAGACCTCGATTTTTTTAGTCAGTTAGCCAGTCAGTTAACCAATAGTCAGTTAGTTAGTTAGAAAGTATTCAAACCTTTTGACTTGTAATAGTTTGATGTAATACAATATTCTTTGATAATGAAGATGAATTTTGATTTGACCCAACACTAAGTTAATCTAGAGGGCTGAAGCTCTTGGGTTAGGGCCCAAACTAGCAGCCAAAGCTCCTCTTTCTTATATTGTATTCTAGCATAGAATCATGCTTTATGTTCATTAACTTAAGCAGTTCATTTCCATTACAACATTTTCATTACAGCGGTTCAGCACAGATTTCTGGTTCCCTGCTCATTGATTTCAGTAGTTTCCTGTTTCCTGTTCATTTGCTTGAATAGTTGCAGTCCATTACAACATGATAGAATAGAGTAGTTGTGATTCAGTTTGTTCCATATATGCTTTCATTTAATCATTAGGTTCGCAAAGAAAAGATCCAACAGGATGCTCACAGGTGTCTCGGTCTCACCTCCTCCCTCTAGGGCTGTGGTATGAGGAAGAAACCCTGCAACAACCCCAAAAACACAGGGTTTCGACTTTCATGGGGTTTTGTCATTTAATACAGTCAATGAAGTGATTTCATAGTGCTCTGCCCCTTTAATGGTCATCAGCTTGTTCACTCTCCTTCTATCATTTAGGCTTCACTCACGTTCCCATGCCATTCTCCTTCAGCCTGAAACGCTCAACAGAAGTTGTTGATCCACGTTCAAATGGTTTTTAAACCGTCGATTGCTTTACACAGCAAAACCCGACTAATCACTGCTCAAATTCCTTTTTGCATTTGACTTTTCGCTCTTTCAATCCCCACCGCCGATCTGCCTTGTTAGATCTTATGGCTGTAGCGCACCCACTCATCAACCTGCTCGATCACATCCTTGCTATAGATATTCCTTGCTATATTCGACAGCCATCATGTGATATGACGTGGATTTTCGTCTGACCATTATCGGTCTGAGGGCAAGCGATATGGGCGATTTCCCCATGCTCTGTGTCAGCAGGGGAGGCTAATCGTGAAAAATTCTACAAAACCATTTACGTCTTTGAGGGCACGTGAGATACACCTTACCGCCCTCCCAATGCACTCGTCATTCCCGCACGTTTCTTTTCACGCTCCAATCTCCACCGTCGATTTGCCCTACCAAATCTGATGATTGTTGCATCACCCGACTAATTTATCGCCTTGAACTCTTTGCCATAAATCTGTCTCTTGATCCAACAACTGTCGCTTCACCCGATCACCAACTGGCTTGGCTGACCTCCGTTGTTCATCTGTCGATCACCTCCACGATATAATCCTAGCCATCCATCCTCTTAGTCCAGCGTGTCCTCCCATTTTCCTACGTACCCTCCTACTGTTTGAGCTCAACCATTCATTTACCCTTCACTCACCTGGTCCAACGGTTCTTATGCGTTGTTTCTCCCTCACGTCCTCTTTTCACCAATTTGACCTCTGACTGCTTCTTCCGCTTATACACAGACTTAGCCTAGTTCCATTTCTAACCCCTTAGCCTAGTTTTGCTACTTTACTCCTGTAGCTTAGATAGTTAGCATTAGATTAGTGTTTCTTAGTAGTTCTGCCTAGTCTAGTTGTTTTCATGATTAATTAGGTTATGCAGATTTAGGTTTGCATGTTGTTTCTTCATTGATGCAGTAGAATAGCTCTCCCCTAGAATAGGTTTGCTCTCCTTCCATCAAAATCAAGCTCCTCTTAACCCTATAGAAGTCTGGCTTGGAACCCCTGGGGGTCTCTTGCCATACGAGCAGTGACAATAGGCAATGCCTTCACGTCTACTTATGTATATAACACAGTCACCTCCAAGTTTGTACAAACCTCGGGTTGATAAGTAAAGTTTGTAGCCCTCGGAGTTGCAACATTCTTGCTACAATACTTAGGCTCATCACTTTTTGGTACCGTTTCTAGGGAGGTGTCAGAGTAGTAGTGGTTACTGTTCTTTTCTTCTATTTTCTAGTTTATGACTTTCTTCCATTAGTTTATTTCTGCAAACGTAATCTAGTTTCTTTCTTGCATTTTGTCATTTATCTACTTTCCTTTCCATTCTGTAAGTTAATCTAGTTTCCTTTCCTTTTTGCAAGTAGTTTCCTTTTGTTAGTGTTTTTCATTCAATTCAACAATTTCATTCTACAAGTAGTTTTCTTTCTATCAATAGTTTCTTTTCATTCAGTCACGAATTTCAATTCAACAATTGGTTTCCATTTTGTTAGTAGTTTTTCATTTAATCAACAATTTCCTTTCTGCAGAGTACTTTCCAGCTTTAAATAAAATCTCACAAAAAACCCACAAACATGTCCTTTCATGCCTCGTAGGATTAGGGATAATTTAGGAAAATTCTTGCCAAATACCCCCACGTCATCCAACAGTCAACCTTCTTTCTTCTTCACTGACGGTGAATTCGAAGCCCCTTTGATTGAGAAACATGACATATTTGAAGAACCTATAGGGAAGAAGAAGAGGAAGAACCCATTCCTACTGAACCAATGGCTGAACACTTAAATGACAGAGGAGATAGAGGGAGAATTGTGAGTGCATTCCCCATTAGGGAAACCAATGGGGACACTAAACTGAAGAACATAAGCCCCTCTGCTCTACCTCATTTCCATGGCTTGACCATAGAGGACCCTGCACTTTCTTATTTGAGTTTGTTGTTCTCTACCGAACCTATGACTACACAGATGATGAGCAGAAGTTGAAACTGTTTCCATCTACCCTCAAGGATGCAGCATTGCATTGGTTCATGGGTTTACCTAGAGATAGCATAACAACTTGGGCTCAGATGCAGCAGGCCTTTAACAACAAATTTAGGGACTACTGTAGGTCAAAGGACACCAAGGGTGAGATTTTCAGGATGACCATATGCCATGATGAATCCCTAGAAGACTATGAAGAAAGATTCCAACTCAGTTACAAAAGGGCAGGTGCACACTTGACGCTGAGTCGCTAAAGTTGGTCCTCCTTAGAGGAGTAAGGGAGGATATCCTAGACACCTTACGCATGTTATCAGGAGGAGATATCTACCAACTACCCCATGAGGACATCAGGACTGTCTTCAGAAACCATTCTAGGGCAACTAGAAATAAGGGTAGAAGTAGTCAACCTATGGCCAATACCTCATCTTCCAACTCAACCATCAAGGGAAAAATTGGAAATATGCTGGAGGACTTCAAAAGTGAGATGATGCAAACCCTTGCCTTGCAATTAGATACCACAAATATCAGAAGGAAGCAAGAAGAAGCAGAGAGAGCCTTATCCATCTTCTGTCCTAGGTGCACCAGAAGGCATGCTAGGAATGAATGCCCATTAAACTATATTGAGGTTTGCTCATTCTGTGAAGAAAACCACTCCACAGACCATTGCCCTTCCTTACCTAGACTCAAAGCTGTATACCAAGGAGTTGAAGGGGTCACTAAGCAACTTTGCTACATCAACCAAAGGAGACATCCTGGGCCTAGGCCATTCCAGTAGGGTATGCAAGGATCATCCTGTGCATATTACAACCCCAATCAAAACACAACTATACCTTCTTGGGGACCCCATACCAATCCTGTAGAAATTCCCACTGTAGATCACCTAGTAATGCAATGTACTAAAGCAAAACACTTGATCTACTTCTAAAAACAATTTAGCGGAAGCTTAATTGAACATAAGCAACATCAAGCATGAACAGATATAACTAAGAATGAGAAGTAATCAAACATATAACAGAATATATAATGCTGGGGAAAGCACCAGCCTAAAACCCCAACTCTGTATTATCATACAAGTGGAAATCTTGTTCAAGTTACAAAAAGAATTAGCTCTCAAGTTATCTTGATCTCTCTGCAATCAAACAATACTGCTCATAGACTCAATAGACATAGAATATATCATCCCCAAGCCCTCCAAGCCTCCTATTTCCTTGCGCAGTTTTGATTGGGGTCCAATGATATCACATGTGTGAATTGGCCTCATCACACTCATTGTAACCTCAGGTCCAATTGCGTAATCCATAAGGAATAATATTCCTTCTGCATGCAAGGAATATTCACCAGGGAATATCCTAGCAACTGATAGTACACTGTCCCTCCATCTGATCTCAACTGGGTCTCTCATTGAACTAACATGCATGAGTTATCCATGAGCGAATACTCAGCTATTTGAATTACAGTAGTTACATGCATGCAAGCATTAACTAACTGAACTCTCATTAATTTAACAAATTGTTAAATTAATCTAACTGGACTTGACTAAGTTAAACTAAGTCAACTGATTACAACTCAATATTACAACTCACCCTTATCTCTTTAACTGAAGGTTAAATTCCTCAATTAATGGAGAAACTGTTGCATGTGCTGACATAAACTTCAAGTTTTATTTTCCTTAACTAATTAACTCAAGATGAATTAATTAATTAATTTTCAAACTGCTGTTGGTATCAAATTCAAATTTTACTTCCTATGTTTAGTCCAGGGACTGACTAAAATAAGAAGGGATCCCGAAATGCTATTTTTAGAAAAGCTATTTTTAGCACTTTCACTTTTCACCCATTGTAGCTAAGACCTCCAATGGCTAGCATGCAATATATAACCAGGCTATTTATAGCAGTGCTATTTTTAGCATCTTCTATTTTTAGCATTTCTTGTTGCACACTTTTCAACACTCCCTCTCAACAAGAAAGGGATTATTAGTGACCTCGATCCTGTCTTTATGGAACTCGAACTTGCATTTTGACAATGCCTTTGTCAAAATATTTGCATCCTACTCCTCGGTTGAAACATACTGCAACATCATGATTCTCTTGACCACACAGTCCCGTAGATGATGGTAATGGATATCTATATGCTTGGACTTGTCATGAAACATTTTATTCTTAGAGAGTTTTATGCAACTCTGATTATCATAGTATATCACTGTAGGATCCATAATCTGACCAAACAATCCCACTAGAATCTTCCGCATCCAAATGGCCTGACATGCTGCTTGATTCGCAGCCATTTATTCAGCCTCTGCTGAGCTAAGTGCAATTGATCTCTGTTTGTTGCTATACCAAGAAACTGTAGCTGAACCAAGGTTGAAGATTCCTCCAGAAGTGCTCTTCCGGTCTAATGGACTACCAGCCCAATCCACATCTTTGATGCCTTGCAGCTTCACTCCCTCTATTTGTCTATACCATAATTCGTATTGTGTAGTGCCTCTGACATATCTTAGCACATGCTTTGTTGCCTTCCAAAACAGCTTGGTAGGCTGAACCATAGCTTGACTCGGTTCACCGCAAAGCATAAGTCAGGTCGTGCGTTCACCAGATACATGAGTGAGCCCACCAGCTATCGATAAACGGTAGCAGCTACTACCTCACCTGAAGTAGCATTCTCCTTCGTCCAGTTCCCAGCTAGAGGAGTCTACATGGGCTTGCACTTCTCCATGTGAAAGCGCCTGAATATCTCATTGGCATACTTTCCTTGAGACACAAATACTTCCCCATCTTTCTGTCCCACTTCCATGCCTAGAAAGTAGTGCATGAGGCCCATGTCCTTCATCTCGAACTCTCTTGCAAGGTCCTCCTTGCAAGACTGTATCAGCTGCTCATCACCTGTCAAAATCAAATCATTGACATAAAGTACAATAATCAATGGCTTACCATCTACCATGATGTGGTATAAGCTCGTATCTGCTTCACTCTTAGTAAAGCCCAACCCCGGTGAAATAGCTGTCGATCCTGGTATACCAAGCACGTGGTGCTTTCTTCAACCCATACAATGCTTGCTTAAGTCGACAGACATGCGACTCGTGATCGAAGGTCTCAAATCTTTTGGGCTGCTCAATGTATACCTCTTCCTTAATCTTCCCATTGAGGAATGTCGTCTTCACATCCATCTCATGGATCTTCCAACCCATCTGAGCTGATAGAGCTAGCATCAATCTGATAGACGAGTACCTTGCTACAAGAAACAAGCTCAAATAATAAAATTACTAACCTAAACTCTATGCAACATGCAATGGCCAGAAAACTCCAAAATACCAAATATGTGTAGAGGTTCTATATTTCTTTCAACCACACATCTAATTATTTGTGAACAATGCACTGAGTACCACTATTTTATAATGCTAAATACCGAAGTTAACCTTATAGAAAAGTGATTATTTTAAAAATTGTTATTTTTCAAACCATCTTAAAATTTTATTTTTTTATTTAAAATAAATTATAAATTCTTTAAAAATAATGGGAAATTCAATTTTAATCACTATATATTAGCATGTGATAAATCTAAATAATACAAAATTTCTATCAAACAAAAATGAAAATAGATTTAATCGATTTAATTTCAAGTGGTGTGGTTGTTCCACTACGAATTTGATAACTGAATTATGATAAGTTTTCCCTACTGTATCGTGATTCAATCATTTTACAACTTTCAAGATACTACATCTAGATAACTAATTAGTGGTCACCCGAATAACTAAATTAGATGATATATTTGTAAAACAATTAGGAAAAAATAATCAAGTAACCATTTTAATATTCTTGTTATGTATTATTAGTGTGACTATATATGAGATTACTAAATGAATATAATCTTAAAATTTATTGAAATTTGTAAAAAAATTGTATAAATATAAATATAAGAATTAATTTGAGGAAAATATGTCTTACATGTGTAAGATGATGTAAATTCAATAATGTTTAAAGTTATTATAATAATGTTTATTAGGTTAATTGTTAGAAATCAACATGTGTATGATGATGTAAATTTAATAGTGTTTAAAGTTATTATAATAATGTTTATTAGGTTAATTGTTAGAAATCACCCTAAAAGAGAGGGATAAGAATTATGATGATGATGATGGTTAATGTCCGTTGAGACTAAACATTGGTCTATCTGAACTAAAGAAACAAATTATTTATTTTGATTTAAGATTTTATTCCTATGCTCAAAAAACTTAGAGAGAAGCATATGGAAATGGATTGGAAAATCTTATTATTTTTTATTTTAAAATTTATTTTTTATATTGGTTCTTTTTTACGTTGACTATTTTTATGAGTTTACATTTTAATTGTGAAACATTAAAAATCAAATATAAATTATAAATAAATAAATAAATATGAAAACTGTATAATTATTGGAGGCAAATTTAACTAGCTGCGTTTTCTGTAAGACAACGTTTCTTTAACACCGATCACTTATTTGTAAGCACAAGAAAAAGATAAAATGTTGCCGCAAATGTTATTGTCAAATTACAATTACATTTACATTCACTGAAAGAGCCATGTTATCGTACATAATATTTAAAGGTCTAACCCCTTTAAATGCCAAATTTTCATATATATAATATTTAAATATCTAACGACTTCCAATACCAAATCCCATACCATCGATCACTTATTTCTAACCACAAGAAAAGGTAAAAGTAATATTCACTTGAAAATAAATATTAAATGGTTAACTAGCATTTGCACCAGATGTTGCAAAGGAAACGCCGTAAGGCATAAATTGAGGAACAATCATGACATGGGAATGGGTGAATTTAAATAAAATGCAGAGATGTAGGATAAATGCAATTCTAAAATTGTGTAAACTGAAGTTTATTTAGGGTGCCTAAAATTTGCATAAGTCAAGTTGTCACTATATATGAAAAAGGCATTTCTACAATATATATTGAATGGGGAGTGGATAAAATTTAGGACTGTAGTCAAAGCATTACAAAACTTGAATATATCAAGTTGTCACTATATATGAAAAAGGCATTTCTACAATACATATTGAAGGGGGAGTGGATAAAAGTGGATAAAATTTAGGATTGTAGTCAAAGCATTACAAAACTTGAATATGTCAAGTTGTCACTATATATAAAAAAGATATTTCTACAATATATATTAAAGATGGAGTGGATAAAATCTAAAAAGTAAGGCACCCAGCAAAAAATAGATAACTCCCAATTAACATCAATGCCCCCACAATCCATCAAGCATTGTGAGTACATGACCATTATGCAAGGTTGTAATCGTTGCATCATACCCATACTTATCTTGAAGCACATGTGGAGGAACTGTAGGACATGCTTGTAAAGTAAAAATTCTGAAATATTATGCTCATGCCATTATAACATTGGCAAACCATTGTGCAAGGTTATAATCATCGCACCATACCCATACTTAACTTGAAGCACATGTGGAGGAACTATACGACATGCTTGCAAAGTAAAAATTATGAAATATTATGCTCATGCCATTATAACGTTGGATGTATCCCATTGTTGATCATTCAAACAATCAATCAACCGAAAGAGTAGTGGTCAGATAGTTATAGAGGATTTGACTATCTACGTACCCACAACCTGCAATTTCAATAGCCATTGTAGAAACAACTTGCCTATAACCTACAAAGGGGCAATAATTCAATCTAGAGAAACACAATAATCATATCATATTCATGACTACATAGCAGACCTGAACTTCCAACTGACCTATATGTGGTTAGAAAGAGACTAGCCAACTAACACAATAATCATATCATATTCATGACTACATAGTAGACATGAACTTCCAACTGACCTATATGTGGTTAGAAAGAGACTAGCTAGCTAGCCTTTCTTTCATCTACTGGACTTCACTTTTAACCTGAGAATATTCTTCCATCATAGAAGCCAATAATAACTTGAAAGAATCAATTCAAATAAAAATATGAGATTTGAAAATATTAAGCTTGTACTTAATTTAATTGAAGTAAATAATAATAACGATTCCTTGAAGTCAATGGTTGTATGGGGTGCCAAAGAGATCCTTGAAGTCAATGGTTGTGTGGGATGCTAAAGGTATATTAGGAGGTGTTTTGGTTTTTTGTTTTTAATTATTAAATATAGAATAGGTACAAATTTCTTAAATGAAAAAAAAATTAAAAATTTAAAAAAATCATTTATTGAATTATTCTTGCTTCCCTGGCCAACTGTGGCCAGTCATCGCGCATCTCACCTTCCCCACAAGCTCTTATTGTACCAGAACATCAAGAATGTATTGGTGTTAGATAATGAATCCATTGTCCATTTTCCTTGGTGGTATGATCCACTTTTAAAAGGAGAAATAAAAAATTGTTCCAATTAAATGGTGGAACCCAGAGGATGTTTCAAGTCCAAAATAAAGAAACCATGAGGATGTTTCCAATCCAAACTGGTATCCCATTCAGATATTGTATCCACTAAATGCTTATAAATTGAGAGCCCAGCCTGTAAACACTAACCCATATGTGTGTTTTCCATTTTCTGGTTCTAGAATTATAATTAGCAATGGTTCCTGATATCTCCTGTGCCCTTGCTGTTGCAGAATCCATAGAATCAGAGACTAAGGAGCCTTGTTTTAGATTATTAGAAGGAAAGTTGTGTTTGCAGGGAGCTTCAATCCTTACTTAAGTTCTTGATGATGTTTTTTCTGACTAGTTTGTCATCAACCATATGTAAAAAACTATGATACAATTGCTTCATTTCCTTCTGTTGCAGTCAATGCTTATAAGGGCTCCTCTATTAGATCTGATGCAAAAAATCGATCCACCAGAGTGTTGAATTCTCTGGGAAAGCTCAAGGATATCAAGTTTATGAGTATATTTCATTTTAAAATATGGTGGGCTACCATGTTGTAAATGGATCAGACCTGCAACTAGAGACAGTTGATTCTTCTACACATTGAAGACATAAGTTCATATGTGTTGATCCGGACATAAGTTCATATGTGTTGATCCTGCATATTATGGAAGGAATTCAGAGCAGCCTTGCATCCTGGAGAAGATGACAACATAGTTGTCGGGGTTGAGAGTGGGTCAGACCTCATCCAGGGCTCCAACTTCAAGGCCTGTGTTTATGTTCATACCAATGATAATCCTTTTGACTTGATGAGAGAAGCATACACCACCATGAGAGTCCATCTTGGCACCTACAGATTGTTGGAAGAGAAGAGCGTCCCTGATATAGTCGATAAATTTGGATGGTACGAATATATATGATTCCTTGTACCATCCAAATTTATCAACTATATCAGGGACCCTCTTCTCCCAACAATCTGTAGGTGCCAAGATGGACTCTCATGGTGGTGTATGCTTCTCTCATCAATTCAAAAGGATTATCATTGGTATGAAAATAAACACAGGCCTTGAAGTTGGAGCCCTGGATATATATATGGGGTTTTGGAAACCGTTCCTTCAAGTGGAATTCAACCTTTCTCAATTGTCACATACTTCATCCACATATTGCTAAAGGCAAATTAAATCTTTTGGTTTTCTTGAAGTTTCGACAAAGTGGTATAATAATAAATATGATGATTGATTAATGTTTCTTGATGTCATATCAAATGCAAGGGTTGAGATGGATCTCGGAGAAGATTGTGTTACAAATTAAAGGAGGGGAGATAAATAGGTATTGGTATCTTTCCTGCCTATAAGGAAATGATTTTGTCTTCTCTTATCTCATTAAGGAAGCTATATTGCCTTCGCATTTGGGATGGAAGCTTTTGAAGTTTTATTATTTATAATTGCCTTTCATCTATATGACCTCCACAAATGTATTAGTGGGATGATTTATGTCGAAATTTGTTGTATGCTCAATTTCTTCATCTCATTCCTTTGGTATGATTTATGTCGAAAACAATTACAGTGAGCATAAGCATTATTACATCGATTATCTGTCAATTGCATGGTCAGTATTTTGTCATTAACATTATATTAAAAGTTATGATAAGGATTTAAGTCTCTAAAGCTTTCTGTTGTTAATAATAATGTATCATTAATGGTTCCAAGTCCTTATTCGTTGAGAATCAGCTTAAAATGGAGATAGGGAAGTTAGCATTACTGTGCTGATAAATATTAAAAGTTATGATAAGGATTTAAGCCTCCAAAGCTTTCTGTTTTTAATAATAATGTGTTTTTAGTAATAATGTATCATTAAGTGTTGATGGTTCCAAGTCCTTATTCGTTGATCACATAACCAACTCAAAATGGAGATGGGGAAGTTGGCATTACTAGTGCTGATAAATATTAAAATTTATGATAAGGATTTAAGTCTCCAAAGTTTTCTGTTGTTAATAATAATGTATAATTAAGTCTCGATGGTTCAAAGTCAAGCTTTTTGTTGTTAATAATAATGTATCATTAAGTCTTGATGGTTCCAAGTCCTTATTTATTGATCCAGGTCAGAGTACAGAATCAGCTCAAAATGGAGCTAGGGAAGTTGGCATTACTAGTGCTGATAATTCCTTGTTACAAAGATGGGTCTCAAGGCATTTATTGATGATTTGAAGAAAGAGTTAAAGGGCCTTGATGCTGTTTATTTCTGGCATGCCCTGTGTGGTGGATGGGGTGTTGTCAGGCGAGGAGCTACACAGCCCAATGTAAAGCACATGCCCTTCAATATTTCCCCAATTATAAATTGTATGATGCAGGATTTGGCTGTAGATAAGGTTGTTGAAGCTGGGATTGGCCTTGTAGATAAGGTTGTTGAAGCTGGGAGTGGCCTTGTGGATTTCTTAACCCGGTCTTGCACTCTCTTTAGCATTCATAAAAAAACTTTGTTTGTCCCTAAGATGGGTGGAGGAAACAGCCAACGCTGCAGTAGTCTGCTGCAATTTCTGTCCCGTGAGTGGATGTATCTATTTTGTAAAGCAATTTCGAATCCACTCGGCCGGTGATTGTCCGCTTCATCCTCCATCTTGAATAATTGAAGACCTGCAAGATATTTATATATCATTCAAAGCTATAAATAGGGATTGTACGGAAACTGGCATCGATTTTTACACAAACCAGGGTCTATCATAGTTTTATTATTAAATAAAAATAAAGTTTGCAAACCTTTCTGCACTTGTATCTGGCCAGTGCGCCATATGGTGAGGGTAATAATACACGTAAGAGTAGCGAGTACTCTGTCATATGTTAGGAAATGGTTTTTTTCGTCCCAAGAGCCATCTTGCAGCTGATTCTGTAGAATCCATTGGAGTGTTTGAGGAAAGTGAGGGTGGTTAGAGCCATCAAGTGCTGGAATCTTTTCTACCCAAGTAGTATCATACACAGAGGGATTTGTTTCCCCATCACCAATACCTCTGAACATACTTTTAATATCAGATGTTAATGTCTTGACACGCTTATCGTCCCCTACTGCCGCCTGAAATTAATACAGGTCAACCAAGATATTTGAGAAAATATCGGCTGAGACAACCATAACATTTTACAAACAAAAAATTTAACCAGCGGTCGTTGAGAATACCAAGTTCCAACCTTATTAGATCATAATATAGAATCAATAATATCATCCTTCCAAGATCTTGGTGGGAATTGTGGGCTGGTTAGTGTAGGAGTAGAAGACGAATGTGAAGGTATACCATAAAAATTCAATTAAGCACTTGGCAGCATGTTGAAAACATTTAAACTATTTCGGCCCAGGGCACGAGAATAAACATACCAGTGTTTTTATGAGAGTGATTGGAAAGGGAAGTCGAGTCTTCCTCAATACAAGCAATGATCTTCCTTGAACTTGCATAATAAAAAATACTACGAAGTCGAATCTAAACTAACAGGAGATAAAAATACAAATAAGCTTAAAATTGTGTGCGTACCAGATTGTAGGGAGATGCTTCTCCTTTTGGTGGCAGTGCTTCCGGCCTTGAGCGTGCTGAAGAGTCGTGGAATGCTTTGTGTGTTGAGTACATAGGCGTTGGGAGCGAGATGATGAGGTCCAGTCAGTGTGGTAGTAAGGAAAATATGGGATGACAATGAAGATGAGGGCATGGCCATCTTGCCAAAGGGTATTACTAGAGGTAGCGAATGAGCTTAATTACATGGAATGTCAAATTGGAGGAGATCACTATAAATAAGCAATGTGCAGGAGAACTTCTATGACCAAAACCAAAGTTTCAATTCCAAGCCCATTGCAAGCCACGACGGTCTACCTTCACTTGGCAATGCAAGCCCGTTGCAATCCATGGCCGTCTACCTTTCACTCTGCAACTCAAGCTATGGTGATTTACCTTTCACTCTGCCACTCGAGCCATGTCCGTCTATCTTCAGGTTTGAAGAAAAATATGAAGTTTACACGATTATTGTTTTAGTTATGAAAACGAGATATTTGATCCAACGGTAGCAATTATTCGAATCGTCTAACATCAAATCAGACGGAGCATAACGTGACAACAAAGACCACCGGCAAGTTCATCCCAGAGGGAACGCCTTACGGCGAATTAATTATCTGTAAAAAAATTAATTATTAGTGTATTTAAAATATTTTTATAATAAAAATAGATTTAACATCATTAAAAATCTCTTGCTCATTCAAAATCCTAAAACTTAATTATTATGACTAGAATTTCCAAAAATTTAAATACTAAATATATCTCTTGCTCATTCAAAATCCTAAAACTTAATTATTATGACTAGAATTTCCAAAAATTTAAACACTAAATACTCCCAACCTCGTTCAGTTTAAACACCACCCTATCCCATTATGTTTATATTGACATCTTTCAATTTAGATCCTGTACAATCCAATTCTTATGGTTTATTTGTAACTAGTGGGCTGAGTAGAGCATTATTCTTATCAACTTTTTCTGTGTATGTAATTGGATGAACAGGTAATCCTTATCAATCAATTCAATTTGAGATTCCAAGTGTGATCCGGCCCCCAAGATCTAAAAGATTGAAATGGACCTTGGGAGGAGAAACCCCCAAGGTCTGAAAATTTGCAATGGATCTTGGGGAAAGACCCCAAGATCTGAAAGTTTGAAATTACCAGAAGAAAAATATGAGAATTCCCAATAAATAAAACCACAAAGAAATTTTTTATTAAAACCGATAATAACTGTAAAGGCTACATTGTGGCGGACCATCTGTCCTTTTACAAAATGTGACTTGTTACTTATAGTATTTTTCTAGTT
>APFE030242917.1:57111-113284 GCA_000404065.3 Pinus taeda
CTCTTATTTATGGAACAAAATACACTTCAATAGAATGAGGCCCCTTTTCCTCCTAATGGTACAGATATAACATAGTTCTATAACCTACTAGTGGTTAGGTTTGACTCATTCAGCTTCTAACTAGAGTTACAGAATTGATTCTTCTAGAGTCGTTTTCATCATGATCACATGGCTAGCCAATTTTTCATGAATAATGGGGCTTAATGTGGCATCCTCTCAAATTATGGTGGTAGAAAAAAAGAAAGTTAACTTACAAGTTGCATAATTTTTGTATATGGACTCCGGTCGAGGCAATCCTTGTGTCGTTGGAAAGGTTTGTATTTGCAAAACGACACAAAAGGGTGTATGTTGAAGGAACAAATTTATACCCCCAAAAAATGTTGGTTGATGTCTCAAAGTATTCCTAAGAGGTTTCAATCCTCAATTTGCAAAATTGGGTCATGCCACCTTTAAAAATGGTCCTATGAGTCAATCCATCCACTTTCTCAACTATAAAATCATCAAGATGGATGAAAAACAATGTAATGATCTCATCTAGATCATACCTCCCAATTTTTGGAGGATTTTGGTCCCCAAAAACTTCTACTAAAAGAGGTTAGAAAAAAATTCCTCCACCTTCTCTCAAGTGTCTAATTTAGCTTTGCCTACAAGTTGTCCTTTCAACCCAATATGCCAAAGGTTTCCCCTATCTTGTAATTTTGGACCTCTTCTACGAAAGTCTATTCTCTGTCAACTCTACATGAACATCTAGGGCTAAATCCTCTATAGAAGATAGTACATGTTCATCTTCTTGATTTAACATGAAAAGCTCATAGAGTTTCAAATTCTCTATGTTCACCACTGAGTGAATGCGCAGGGATGGGGGTTTACTGATTCTATAGGCATTATCTCCCACCTTTTCTAATATCTCAAAGGGACCATATATTAGAGCTTTAATTTTCTTACCAAGACCTTGTATCCTCTCCTTGTTTAATTATAACCATACTGTATCTCCCATGACTTCATGCCTGGAATTATATTTTTCCCATGACTTTTGTACTGTTTCTTATATCTGTATATGGATCTTTTTTATCTTCTCAGCAAGTTTCTAGCCCCCAAGGAATTCCCTGTAAGATCCCCCCTCACTCCTCCTTTCTATCCATATGTCATATCCAAAGGTGAAGGTAGCAGACAACCTAAACAAGTTTCAAATGGGGACTTACTAGTAGAAGTGTGGATTATTCTATTATAAGAGTGTTGTGAATATACCATACTTTCATCCCAGGTCTTCAGATACATCTGATTCTAACCCCTAAAAAGTTATACCAATCTCTTGTTGACTACTTCTGTATCCCCATTTGTCTGCGGATGGAATTCTCTTTAACTTTCTATTCATCTTCTTCCACAATGTAGTCCAAAATACATTGAGAAATCTTGTGTCCTTATCTGAAAATTGCTTCCCAGTATCCCAAAGTGCACCCAAACCTATTCAATGAATACGTACATTGTTTCTTTTCCTTCCTGATTATTGGTAGACCTCTCAAAAATTCCATGGAAATGTTTACCCAAGGATGAGTGAGTTTAACCAAGGGATGATATAGACCCTAATTCTTGTGACTAGGCTTGTTGGTAAAAAAAAGTACACATCTTCTTATGAAACTAGCTACATGTTCTTGCATCTTAGGCCAATACACATAGATCTACAAGTTGGCCATTGTCTTCCCTATACCAAAGTGTCCTGCAACATTTGAGGTGTGAGCCTCTCTAAGCAGTTGCAATCACTCACCTTTAAAAACACATAACCTAATCAACTCGTAGAGTAACTCATCCTAGAGATCGTAGTCAATTGTTCTGGTACCATCATGCACATGTATTTGGCTCTACAACTATTGAAACACCTCCTTAAAGTCCCCATCCTATGAATATGCCTCTCTATAATAACCATGGGTGATTGGATTCAAGTGCATAAAATTTCCCAAAGTTGTTATATTTGATGTGGGTGGCCTTGAAATCATGCCGACCAACTTGTTTGTGTTGCCTCTCTTATACAATTGCTAAATGATTTTTTTTTAAAACCTCATCCACTTGATTCACTTGGTTTTTTTAGCTTACTTAGGGCATGCGGAAAATGTGGTGGCTAGTGATCTATGTGGTTTATTGTCTCCTTTCCCATAAGATAATGTTTTTGCTTCCTTACATCTTGCACTAGGGCATGGGGCTCCTTGTCATAGGTAGGGTAGTTAAAAATTTCCCAATGAAATACTTCATAATGGTAGCATATAGAAATTTCTCCCTGCATCAAGATCACTCCCATAGTATTCCCCCCTCGCATCTATCTCCACTTTGAAGATTTGTTGCATATTCGTTAATGCTAGAACTAGTGCTTGACTGACATTCTTCTTTAAGTCCTCAAAGGCAAATTTGATAATGCTAGAACTAGTGCTTGACTGAAATTCTTCTTTAAGTCCTCAAAGGCACTATGTTAACCCTTTCACCACTAGAAAATATTACCATGCAACTATTATGGCGTGAATCGGTGATGCTACCATTGAAAATGAGGTTAATATGAATTTCCACATGTGTTGTGTAGCCCAATGCAACTCATGACCTCAAAAACATTAGTAGGCATCAGACACTTTATGATTGCCCCCTTCTTGGCAATATCTATCTTCAATTCTCATCCACCTATCACATCCCCTAGATACACCAAAGGCTATCATGTAAACTCACACTTCTTGAGATTTTCCAACAAATAGTGCTTCTTGAAAGTCTCTAGCACATGTGTCAAATGTGATATGTGATCCTCCTAGGTAGCATTGTATACTAATATATTAGTTTAATAAACAATAACAAATGAATCTATAAGAGGGCGTAGTATATCATTCATTCACCTCATAAGTGTAGTTGGTGCATTGCATAGGCCAAACAACATCACTAACCACTCATGAAAAACCTTGCTTGGTTTTGAAGGTAGTCATTCAAGTATCTTCTTCTTTTATTTGAACCAAGTTATATCTAGACTTTAAGTCTAGCTTGGTGAAGTATTTTAGTTGTTGCAATTGATCCAATAGATCACATATCCTCAACAGGGGGTACGTATTCTTACATAATTTTGTTTAATGCCATGTAATCTATGCACATTAGCTAAGTCTCATCCTTCTTTGGCACAATGATTATGGATGACCCACATGGTGATGTACTTGGTTTGAATGACACCATGTTCCAATAGTCGTTGCAACTACTTCTTTACGTCATGTGCTTCTATAATGGACTGAATTTACGACCACTGTTTGGTAATCAAGAGTTTGGCAATAGCTGGATCTCGTGCTCCACTTCCCTCTTGGGCGATACCCCTTAAGGATTCTAGAAAACATTCTTCTATGCCTATGGCAACTATTCTAGTTGTTTTTCTATTTCTTAGTACACCCCTCCAAGGATGAATTTTCTCTCACTAACTCTTCTACATATTAATTTTCTCATAAAAACAGTAAAGCATAATTCTTGCTAGAACTAATTAGTTTCTTGGTTTGGTTAGCACTTACTGGTGAAATTTTAGATTTTCCCTTGTTTTTGTTGATGGTAAAGGATTTCCCATCCTTAATGAGACAATATTGGTTGGAAATCTGCATGAAGATTGCATCTGTAACCCCCTCCTCCCACATCCACCCAAGTAACTATGCCAATCAGGGTAAACATGAGACAAGAGACTACTATGATCAGATTCAACCTCCTAGGTAACCTTAAGGAAGTGGAATCGATGAAACATCACACATAATCATCCAACATCATCAACAAAACCCTCAAAAGACAAGTCAGCTACTCAGAAAGCCTATCTATGAGTCCCACTGTTTTTATAGACCTCTAACGCCATATTCGCTCTCATACTATGGGTAAGGTAGTGACTAGAGACCTAATGTCACTCTCATAGGCCTGCAACTCAGTGACTATGGACCAAACTTGCTAGTTTTGTGCCAACAACCCCAGGATTTAAGCCACTTTTTCAGGCCCAAAGCCTAGGCCACTGCCCAGAATGGAATGAAAGCTTGAAATCAATAAAAGTATAGGGAAACAATGATGCAAAAGAAATAAGATCAAAAGACCTTAACCAGACCCCTACTAGCCATGAAAAGCATTTCGTCAAACATACCATCGACATGTAACCTACAGGTGAAAACAACATAATTAAGTGTAGGGATTGCATACTTATCTGAGAATTGCTATGAACCATTTTTCCCTCATGCCATTTGATACATATTCATTTATTAGGTCATAGACACATTATCCATTCATGTACAAGCAAAAACATGTTGAGATCCATACATAGTTGTTGTCACAAAATCTACATATAACTAGCATAATAGGAACAAAAATACCATAAACATATCAGCCATCAAAATCCATATATACATCAGTACATTTGCACATGGAAATCAAGGGAATGAATTTCTCATTAATGAATGCAATAAACCAACTAGAGATGGGACTACCACGTTCCACCTGACCATAGAATGGTTGAGCCAAATCTCTCTTCAGGCATTCACCCCCATGCCATATTCCAAGCATGATTGTGGGACTCAAACCAAAATAACTCAACCAGGGCATACTGAGGCTAAACCAAGCTTTACCATAATCCATCTTGGATCACTAGGCCAACACAATGAACACATCGTAAAAAGCGTTACCATGATCTCCACCCGATCACTAGGCCAAACAAGCATGGATGCCACCAGATTTCTCCACCTACATTGTGAGGAATTTTGTTGTCCCCTAGTCTCTCAGGTTTTACTGCAATCTAATCCTAGATCACTAGGCCCTAGACCAAGACCCGCTCTCTAGGCTTTATTGCATATCCCAAGACCGAGATTACTAGGTCCAATGAAGAGAAAACCATCTCCAGGCTTTACCGTATATCTTTCCATTCACTAACAATGGTTCATAGGCCATCTGAGGCAACAGGAAATTCAGCTTTATTGCAACCAATAGTCTGGTTCACGGGTTACTAGGCCATGTGTTCTATCATTTCAGAGATCCACCTCACTTAGCTTCAAAGCCATCCGACAATCTGGCTCAAACAAACATGAGAACCCCATCACACCATGGCTATTCAGAAATGGCAAGGCTAGGATGAAGAACATTGTTACACCTAGAAAAACCCATGCCATGCTAGAAAAGAACCACATGCAATACCATGCCTGCCAAATCTAGTAAGGAAAATACACATGCAAGTCGATACCTACATTGAAGCTCATTGTAGCTTCTTGATCCTGCCTTTACCTACTTGATCCTTGCTTCCTCTTGCCTTCTTTTCCTTTCTTGCTCCAATGCCAAAGTGCTCCAAGAAAAAACTCTAAGTATCCAAGAGTATGAGAGAGAATAATGAGAGTGCTCCAAAACTAAACTGACAAAAAGTTACCAACTGATCCTCAGAAGCCCTTTTATGAATGAGGCCTCTATTTTCTTTCATTTTCCTCCTCACATACAACATGTTTCCTTTCACCTCCTTTTTCTCCTAATTTCGATTATTTTCATAAATAGTTGTGTGAAAAATACCATTTTTTCTTTCCAAGGCCTTAGCCATTGACTTTTCCCATTTCCTTAGCCCTAATCAACCAAATGAACACCACCTAAGATGCCTTGCCCAACATTTAGCTTGGAATAAGTGTCCCATTTATCAGTGGTTATTTTTTTAAACTTTTATTACATGGAATATTTACCAAGGCTATTAGAACATCCTACATGTATATATATGGAATTTCGAACACCACTCCACATACATCAGGGGGAACTACATCTAGTTCTACTTCATCAATAAAATTGACACTAATGGCCAATCTAATTTCCTACATCCTTATTTACCCATCTCAATGAATATGGGCTTGGATGATGATCTTATCCCAATGGGTATGAGCTTAGTTGATATGGGCATGTCAATTATCATAGATTTCAAAGGAAGGTAGGATGTTTTTTTTTGGGTGGTAAATTAACATGGTTAGTATGCCATCACATGTGTGTGTGTGGGTAAAAATCGTATGCCAATAATATCCCATAGCTAAGATTAGCTTTTCTTCCTCTTGCTTGTTTACACACTTGAGAATCACCCCATCTGAGCTCTTCCAACAAACACAATATTGGGTCAAGAAATACTCCATAACTTTTAATCTCAAGGAACTTCTCTTATGGTCAACCATATATGGTGGGGTGCATAATTTTCTCAGATAGTAGATCATATCAAAGTACCTGATCATCAAGTTCTAATTCCTTTGTAATAGGCCCTTGACTATTATATTGGGTTCGATGTCTAGGTCATATTCCTAAATCTTAGATACTCACTTTCCTTTAGACCCCATACAATCAGTTGCGTCAAAACATTCTTTAATGTTGGGTATTGGATGTATGTCTAATCTTATTATATCCCCCATAGGTCTTGAAGTTCTTGAGGGAATTAAGGCATAAGATTTATTTTCAATCATGGTATATCTAACCTCAAAATATCTAAGGGCCTTGCTCTTGAATACAATTGGCCTCACATTCCCTCTTAATATTTCTACATAAAGTATCAATAGAGTTGTATCTTTAGAGGAAAAGGAGTAAATAATGATATATTTTGAATAATATAGGATAACCAAAATATGGGTTGTTGTGATTCTCTTATTTATTTCTTCAAAATATTTCCTTTTCCTTTTATCCCATATAAATGTGGCATCCTTCTTCAAGAGATTATTCATTGGTTTGACAATTTTAGTGAAATTTGGGAGAAATTTTCTTATGAAGTTTATCTTTCCAAATAAATATCTCGAGGCTTTCTTGTCCTTAGGGATGGATGTTATGCAACCAGCTCACAGAGTAGAAGAAAAGATAGATCGACGACTTAAAAATTAGCCTCTTAGGGGGGAAACCTCCTCTATATTATACCAATGAACAATTCTTGGATGATTCAAGTGATAAGACCTCCTTGGTATATATATGAGTCTAAGGGATCATAATATAATCAGAGACTACATAACAATAATAATGTAAGGGCACAACAATAACAATAGTTGGCTTCTATGGGGCACAAAAATAACAACATGGGGGATACATGGACACAACAATAACAATAGGGGGTTACACTAGCAATACAATAAGGGGAATACACTAGTATTATAGGGACCTACCATGCCCCTCTCCTTCAAAAAGGTTTTTTTCTCAATGCTTGAGTAATTCTAGATGTTTCTATATAAAATTATCATCATCCAATGTGGAATCTTCAACGAGTAAGTTCTTCCAATTAATGAGATACTCTGAAATTGATCGATTCCACATATGTCGGGTTCTTGTTTCCTTGATTACTTCATGCTCAAATATAATTTTTCCTTCTTCATCAAGTATCGGAAACATTGTTTGAACTAGCATCTTGTCACTAATAAACTTCTTTAAGCATGAAACATGGAAAACTAGGTGTACTAGGGAAGATGCAAGCAACTCCGATTTGTATGCCATCGTACCAATCTTTTGCAACACCTTGTAGGGACCATAGTACTTAGGTGATAATTTATTATCCTTATTATCTTGCTTGAGGGACATTTATTTGTATGGTTGTAGTAGTAAAAATACCGAGTCACCTACATCAAAACTTCTTTCATTGCGATTTTGATCTTCCTATTGTTTCATTCAATTCTGTGCTAGAGTGAGGTTATCCTTTAAGAGTTGGAGAACTTGTTGTTAATGCTCGATGTGATATTCCACTGCTTGAACCTTATAGATGTGATGGATGATATCCATAAAGTTCCATAAATGGGGTCATTTTTGCTGCAGTATCGAAGGAAGTGTTATACAACCATTCAGTTAAAGGTAACCACTTGAACCATTGTGTTTGTTTATCAAATACAAAGCAACAAAGATATCCTTACAAACATTTGTTCACTATCTCAGTTTGCCCGTCACAGATTGAGGATGATAAGATGAACTATGAGGTAATTCAGTAGCAAGACAAGAAAATAATTATGTCCAAAAATTTCGTGTGAAAATGGGATCTCTTTCACTTACAATAATATTTGCGCTTCCATGTAGCTTTTGAATTATTTCTACAAATGAAGTAGAAATTATGTTGGCTTTAAAAGGATGAGTGTGTGCATATGTCCCTGTGAATATTGGTGGCCACCCATCTATTCCACCTAGACCTCCATTTGGTTTCATTTGTTTCCTTGTTTATTGCAACATTTACTATTTTTAGCAGTTTTTTGGGTACTGATCATCCGGAGGAGTTTTGACCCCCTAAATGGCATTTTTTTTAGGTATGCAGTAGGCTTGGAGCCTTAGGCTACAACCTACTATAAATACTCTAGTATTCAGAGAGATATTTCCAACAAGGTATCATATGCACCAAAGAGAGATAATATGACCAAGTTACGACCCCGAGAAGTTCACTGCCCAACTAACCCCAACGGGACCCGTAAACTCTTGGTGTTCCATTTCTTGGGGTTAGTGCTTTTGTTATTTAGGGTTTTCCCTTATTTTTCAATAATAAATAGGCCCTTGAGCCTCATTGTAACACAATTCAGAGGCATGTAGCCACCACATCTATTCTTAGAGATAAGCTACCATCACTCAAGCTAGTTTATTTCCATTCTATTTGTAAGAATATATCAGTATTTGATATTAATGAAATGAAGTGTTATTTTTGTTGCATCTCCATATTTATAGTTATATTTGTAATTTTTTGCATTCATGTTTAAGTTCAGATTAGTGGTATCAGATTAGTATTCTCTTTCTCTATTTTTCTTTGCAAGTCCCCAACGAGGTCGGGATACAAGGAGTTAGGGCTTGAACTGGTCAAACCTTTGCAAGACCAACCTCACAAATCCTAACATCCTTCCATGGT
Source organism: Pinus taeda (assembly GCA_000404065.3). Classification (NCBI taxonomy): domain Eukaryota; kingdom Viridiplantae; phylum Streptophyta; class Pinopsida; order Pinales; family Pinaceae; genus Pinus; species Pinus taeda. The sequence goes on from APFE030242917.1 coordinate 65,951, forward strand.
GGAAGAGAAAAAAGATGATGGGGTAGGAGCTCCTTTCAAAATATTGCTCGAATAATCCCTCGAGCAACAGAGGAACGTGATGACGGAAAAATTTTCCTAGATCCTTCAACGTCTACCTGAACGCGACAAATATCCTTCCAGAAACCACTCTGGAAGTGCCACACCCTTTAAGGTACAAGTTAATTTTGACATCCCCATATTTTAAGGTCAGATAGATGAAAACACCATAGATAAATGGTTAAATATGCTATAAGGATATTTTTCTTTTCATGATTTTTCCAACTGGGAAACAATTACCTTTTCACTTCTCATAGTCACCCCCCACATTAAGGACTAGTTGGTAAACCTATTGTGAAAAGAAGGATGAATGTACACCCTCACTCTTTTCAGTCACACCCACTTGGAATTTGTTCCGGGATGCCATTAAGGAGTAGTACTAACCTGTCGAGAGCTATGAGGATAAATACATGAAGTGGACCACACTGCGGAAAGGAAGGGGCTAAGACGTGCTACAGTTTACCAATGTTTTACACACCCTTCACATAAAGTTGGGTATCAAGGATTTTGGTGAGATTTGGTACACAAGTACTATGGTTTTCTACACATGTACATCTAGGATGAGAAGGAGTTACTGGACATCTTCCCCCTCAACACGACGCACAAATACGCTGTCAAGATTGAGAAAAAGTTTAAATAGAAGAATCTATACTTTGGAACTGCGAATTCGAAGCAAGGAAAAGGTGCCCCCAAACTGCAGAGAAAATAAAAAATCTAAGGCGAGGCAACCCAGGAAAACCTACCAAAGCCGAAAGTAAAGAAAAACACCATGAAGAAAAAGAAGGACACGGGAAAATGGTGTGAGTTACATAAGGGCTCCACTCACAACAGAAGTGAGTCTCATGTAGGTTTTAACCCCGTATAGAAATTACCTGCACATGAATTCTAAAACACATAAAATAAACAATGCGAGATCATAACACATAAAGCACATATACACAGCGATTTTCCCCTGGATCCCAAAACTGGGACTGCCAGATTGATTTTTCATTATGTTCTTTTCAATGTTACAATACATGTTTATACATGCCGAAGCATCCAATACCATGGACGAAAAACCATCGCGTCCAAAAAAATATGCAAAAATCATGCAAAAAACCATAGGTGGGCCCACCCAACCTAACATAGGGTATGCCTCAAACCCCATGTGACCCCCCCCCGCTGCACAATCGGTGCAATGAAGGGGGGGCTCCACCCCCCTCTAACCCCCTAGTTAACTACATGGGCTAGTCGTGGAAAAGAATATAACACAACCCAACATTCTCCCACTTGTTGTTTTCTTTCCACAGGGGGGCCACAAGAGAGCTTAGTCATTTTTCCAACCCTAAAGCACCCATTGTCTCTCTACACCAAGAGAACTTCTCAGAGCTCACAGATTTTGTCAATGCATCTGCAGTATTCTTCAAAGTTTCCACCTTTACTAGCTGATGAGCCCCAAAAATGGGTAACTATATGAGATCATTCTGCCTATTATTTTCATTTATTCCACCATTCTCAATAGTTTTGTGCATGTTTTTGAATATATTTATGTCAATAGAGTGAATGGGGATGGTCACTTTCCCATGTAGTCTAATGAGTGTTTATTGCAGATTTTTTGGAAAATTTTGGACAAGGACCAGGAATTTATGAGCAAAATGACAGCCAAATTCGAGGAAACGGGGATGAGGACTTATAGGAGATGTGTCTCCTTCATTAATGACCCCTTTCCTTGAATTCTTCATCAACAGATCAGATTACAAATGCCCACATTAATGATTTGAAGGGGCAGCCAAGCAAGTCAAGTAGGGCTGCTATTATCTTCAGTTCTAGGCAACCGAGTTCCTTAAGTTTAGGAGGACTGTTGGGAGTCCCCACTTGTATAAATAAGAAGGCTTCAAGCCTCAGTAGGTTAGCCATTTCATAGTATATTTTCACACTTTTGTGTAGCTTTGTACTCATCTCATTTTCGAGCTCTTTTTGAAGACAATTTTGTGATGTAATTGCTATTTTTTTTATCAATGAGGATGACTCCAGTTTTGAACCAGCACTGATCTTTTCTAGAGGGCTGAAGCTCTTGGGTTAGGGCCCAAACCAATTTTCCCAACACCTTTTTTGTGTATTTATCTCTTTCTTGCAATCATGACATCATTTCTGTTGTTTAGGTTAATCTTGTTTTGTTAAATTAGGTTGCTTTTGATGGTTAGAATAGTTGTTTTTGTTTCAAGTTGCTTATGTAAGTTGCTGCAGTAATAAAAAAAGATCTAAAAAATCTACGAGCAGGTCTTGATCTCCTTTCTCCCTCGTTGGGACCATGATTTGAGGTCAAGGCACTACTGCTGCCACCAAAAACACAATTTTTGCTCTTCCAATGCAATTGCTAGTGTGATATTTCGAGTTAGAAAAGTTGATATTAGTTTGGATTAACATAATTAGATCATTTCATGTTCATTTACCATGGTTTTCTCATACAAATTTCTGTTCATAGAGTTTTGTTCAACACTTTTCTGGTTTTAGGTCAAAATTTAGGTTAAAATAGACAAAACTCTGTTTTTCGGATCTTGCTTTGGTCAGTTTTGAGAAGTAAGTGTGCAACTCTCTTGTAGAACATTCCAGATTATCATTCCTCCATAACAAAGCCTATACCATTTCATCTCTCAATATTTCCCTCACTCATTCGCCACATTTCACCAATTTACCCTAATTCCTGCATTTTTCCATAGAATTGCTTTCTTTCCCTTTAAACAAATCCAACCATCTCCTTTGTTCCTAATCTTCATTGACAAAGTTCTATATCCCTCAACACTTTCATCCAACCTTCATTTCCCTTTTCCCATCATTTTTCCACCTTCAAACCTCCAAAAACCACTTTCGGCCTCCTCCTATAGAACGTCCTGTAGATCCCCTGCAGCCTCCCGTAGAATTTCATGCGAGTGATTTCTCGAAGTTTGATCACAATGGAAACCTCCAGAAGGGTACTAGGGACTTCTTAGAACCTCTCCACACCTTCCTCACCATTTGAAAAAGCCAACTCCATCTTCTTTGGCCACCAAACCTCTGCACAGTCACAACCAGTCAAACCATATGCATAATAATTCCACATAAAAAATACTCAAAAGTACAAAAAGATGATTTCTTCTCATTTCTCTTTAGAAGTAGCTTGAATAAATGAAATTTACCTTTTTAGTAGTCAATGGCACCCATTTCAGTAGATTCCATCTCTTTTCTTGCACGACTAGGGTTTCTTAGGGTTTGCATTTCCTTTAAGTTTTCCTTCTCTTTCTGCAAGTAGAATAGCCCCTGTAGAGTTAGCTTTCTTCCATCACAGATAAAAGCTTCTTCTCAGAACTCATAGAAGTTGGCTTAAGCTCCTAGCGAACTTGTGCCAGCTGATCAAGTGACAGCCTGTAGTAAGAGCTAGTACTTGTGCATACAACACCGTCGCTTCTAAGTTTGTTACGAACTACCGGGTTGATAAAAGTAAAGAAGGAAACCCCAGGAGTTGCAGCATTATTGCCGCAACACTGGAGCTCACCACTATTTTTGCCATCGTTGCCGGGGAAGCATCAGAGTATTTTGTGATCACTACTTTCTTCTATTTTCCATTGCAGCATTTTGCTAAGTAGTTTATTTCAGCAAAAGTAGAGTAGTTGTTTCATTTCAATTTTGCAATTTCAATTATGCAATTTCAATTCTACAAAAATAGATTAGACATTTCCTGCTTTCATTTCAATTCTGCAGTTTCATTTCAACAAGCGTATATTAGACCTTTCCTAATTTCATTTTAATTCTGCAATTTCATTTCAGCAAGCGTAAATTAGACATTTCTTGCTTTCATTTCAATTCTGCAATTTCATTTTAGCAAAGTAGGTTCATTTCAGTTAGTTGCAATTTGTTGTTCAATCCATTTCAATTTTTCAGGTACAAGTAGAGAAAAAAAACTAAAATCAACCAAAAAAGAGATTTCCTTTCATGCCTCGTAGGAACAGAGACAATTCAGGAAAATTCCTACCCAACACCCCCACCACATCATTGAGTCACCTTTCTCTCTTCTTTGGTGGCATTGATCTAGAAGAACCTATAGGTGAACCTCCATAGATATACGAAGATCCTATAACAGAAGAAGAGCAAGAAACCATTCCTCCTGAGACCATGGCTAAAAATAGAAATGTTAGAGGAAATGGGGAAAGAATAGAAGGTGCCTTTCCTATCTGAGAGACCAATGGGGACGCAAAAATGAAAAACATAAGTCCTTCAGCCTTACCTCACTTCCATGGATTGACTACCGAAGATCCTAATACCTTCTTGTTTGAATTTGTTGTTCTCTATCGAACCTATGACTATGCAGAAGATGAGTAGAAGTTGAAACTGTTTCCTTCTACCCTCAAGGATGCAGCCTTGCGCTGGTTCTTGGGGATACCTGGAAACAATATCACAACTTGGGCTCGGATGCAGTAAGCCTTTAACAACAAATACCGGGGCTACTATAGGTCAAAGGATACTAAGGAAGAAATCTTCCGAATGACCATGGGAAGTGATGAATATTTAGAGGACTATGGAGAGAGGTTTCAACTCAGTTATAAAAGGGCCAGGTGCACACTTGAACCTGAATCTTTGAAGTTGGTTCTGCTTAGAGGAGTCCCTAAATACCTTTTAGATACCCTTCATTTGCTGGCTGGGGAAGACATCTACCAACTACCTTATGATGACATAAAGACTATGTTTAGAAACCATTCCAGGTCAGCTAGAAAGAGAGGTAGGTGAAGTCAACCTTTAGCCAGTGCATCCTCATCCATTTTATCCCTTAGAAACGAACTTGAGAATCGGCTAGAAGATTTCAAGAGTGAGGTGAGGCAGACTCTTACCATGAAAATGGATACCTTGCATATCAAAAGGAAACAAGAGGAAGCTGAGAGGGCTTTGGCCATCTTTTGTCCCAGGTGCACTAGAAAGCATCCTAGGAATGAATTTCCATTGCACTCTATAGAAGTGTGTTTAGTCTGTGAAGAAGACCATCCTATGAATCAGTGCCCTTCCTTGCTTAGAATCAAAGCTGCATATTAGGGGGCTGAAGGAGCCACTGAACCACTCTATTTCATGAACCAAAAGAGGCCACATGGACCCAGACCTTACCAGTAGGAAATGAAAGGGACATCCCAGAGCTATTATAACCCCAATCAAGCCACTTTCATGCCTTCTTGGGGTCCCCCTGCTCATCCTTCCTGGTCCACACCCCCTCCTTGGTTGTATCCTCCTCAATACCAGGCTCCTCGAGTTGCTCATTCATTTCATGCTTATGTTCAGCCACAACCTCAGTGGAATGCACCTCATCAGGGGTGGAGGCCCCAGTATAACTCTCCTCCCACTCTTTTGCCTCCACCACCTCATCAACCACAACCATTACCTCCTACTCCTTTAAGACAACCCCAAATACCTTCTTAACCAAACGTGAACCCCAACAACAGACATGCCCAATAGGTATATAGTAGAGAAACATCATGCCCGACCTATGCTGTGGAGATTCAGGAGAGTAACCTATGATCTAGGAAGGTTCTCCCAAATAGCCAACCTCCTCCTAAAGAGGATGGGGAAGAAAAAAAGGAAAGTGAACAAAAATTCATTCTACCCTTTCCTGAGAGACTAACTAGAACCACACAACTGACCTTAGAAGAAACTGAACTTTTGGGAGAATTGAAACAGTTATGTGTAAAGATACCACTTCTCCAAGCCATAAAGGATGTGCCTATATACGACAAGATGATCAAGGAGAAGTGCTTCAGGCACCCAAGCAGGTGCAAGAAAGATGCCCCAACTATCAATGTCATAGGACAACTGTCCGACCTGATGTTGGGGCAGGTAATCTGTCTGAAATATCTAGACCCTGGGATTCCTGTAGTCGATGTCCACATCAATGGAACCCTAATCCCCCATACCTTTATTGATCTAGGGGCTACCATTAATGTGATGAATAGGGACACTATGCTCAAACTCAACCTTCTAGGTTCCCTGCGAAAGACCTCAACAATACTGTAGTTAGCAGACCGCTCCACCGTGACCCCTAAGGGGATTGTGGAAGATGTAATGGTATCTATTGATTTCTGGGAGTACCCTATTGATTTCCTGGTTCTCCAACCAAAGGAAAATCTCACTGGGTATCCTCTCATCCTAGGAAGACCTTGGTTGGCTACTGCAGATGCCTACATCAGTTGTCGAGCTAGGAACATGACAATCAAGAACGGGCATATGTTCAAATAGCTAGTCCTCTATCCTCCTAACCAACCTTTGCTAGAACATGATTTACCTCTCTAGTTGGAGGAGGAAGATGAGGATGAAGTCTATTCCACACCATTGTGTACAGTAGAGGCTAACATGGGGGTTCCACAAACCAAGGATGATCTTATTGAGAACTTGATTCAGAATCCACCCCTCGTGTGTTGCCATTAAAAGAGCTGGTGGAAGAAACCCAAACCAATCCTTTAGTTGATCTTTGTGTGGCTAATCCAACCTCTCTCTGAGTTAAGAATGTGGAATTTAGCCCAGAAAAAACCTTGAAGATTAACTCATCCCTATCCACCTCTCAGGAGAAAGAACTATGTAGCTTATTAAAAAGTCACTTGGATGCTTTTGCTTGGAGATATAAGGAGATGAAGGGAGTCCACCCTTCAATCTGTACTCATCACATTTACAATAAAGAAGATTGTAAGCCATTCAGGCAGCATCAAAGGAGGATGAATCCAACTCTTAAGGACATTGTCAAAGAAGAACTGCAAAAGTTGCTGGATGCAGGATTCATCTATCCCATCTCTGACAGTGAATGGGTTTCTCCTTTAGTGCTAGTGCCAAAGAAAAACGAGAAGTGGAGAATTTGTGTAGATTATTGGGAACTAAACAAGGCCACCAAGAAGGACCATTTCACTTTGCCTTTCATAGATCAAGTGTTAGATGGCCTGGTAGGGAAGAAGTTATTCTCCTTCCTAGATAGGTTTAGTAGGTACAACCAGTTCCAAATCAGCCTGGAAGATCAAGATAAGACCACTTTCACTTGTCCTTGGGGTACTTTTGCCCACCGGGTCCTTCCTTTTGGGTTGTGCAATGCTCTTGCCACTTTCCAGAGAGAAGTACTGAGCATATTTGCTAAATTGGTTCATGATTCAGTGGAAATCTATATGGATGAATTTACCCCTTATGGTTCTAACTTCCAGGAAGCTTTGACTAACCTGGGAAAAGTTTTGGCCAAGTGTATTGAAATGAACCTATCCCTCAATCCTAAAAAATGTGAATTCTTGATGACTGAAGGGACCGGGATAGGTCATACAATTTCTTAGAAGGATTATAGGTGGATCCCAACAAGATTGCTATCATCCAAAGGGTCCCACCTCCTCAAAAGGTAAGAGATGTTCGGAGTTTTCTAGGCTTAACAGGGTATTATAAAAGATTTATTAAGGATTTTAGTAATCTGGCCTCTTCATTGTTTGGTCTTTTGGGAAAAAATGTTGAGTTCATATGGACTGACAACTGTCAAGAGGCTTTGGATGCCTTAAAAAGTAAGCTGGTAACTGCCCCAATCTTGAGAGGTCCAAACTGGGCCCTGTTAGAGTCGATCTTGTAAATCCTCCGTCAGAGATCAAAACTGTTTTTGCATTTCATTTTTAGGAGTCCTGCTCCATTCAATCAGCTACATTCCACTAGGGGCATACCATGATCTGACGGAAAAGGTCTTGTTAGTCATTTCCTCTCATGTCTAGCACCTGCTGGCTTAGGTCTTTTGTCAATGTTCACTAAAGTCCATGATATTCAATGTTCAATCTTTTAATGGACAAGAGTCATTTTTAGTCATTAGGTCTAGGGATTAGTCAATTTGGTATTTAACCATGTCAAATAAAGCCATGCAGGCCAGAGGGAGGCCCTTACATAGTTATGATTCAGAGATTTTCATCGTCATGTTGACAGATTACAACTGTTCTTCAAAACTCTATTTTGAAGAAAAGTCAAACAGTGTGTCATTTGTGATAATTTTCCAAAAAGTCTCCAGTTGATCTTTTCAGGCACAGTCATGGTTTCCTTGGCCAAATGCCATGTCATTCGACCCCAGCAAGAAATGCCAAAATTTTTATCATTCTAGCTAAAAATTCAAAGGGAAAAGTGAAATTCAATGTTGCATTAAATCAATGAAAAGTGTCAAAACAAGACATTAGCAAAGTGGGTTTTGAGGAAGCAAAAATTTAACCCATCACTTCAAAGTCTTTATATAAGAATTTCCACAAGGAAACAAGGTCATTGTGTAAATCAAGGTTATTGAGAAACGTAGCAAAGTGATTGGGATAGAAAAGCACGCGTTTTAGGAGAGGTTGGAGTCGTTTTCAGGAGCGCGACGCACACACAGAGGAGTGCGGTGTAGAGAGTGCTACCCCACAGTGTAAAGTTAACACGGGCATGACACATATACAGAGCACGACACTAGGTTTGCTGGATGGTGCACACCCACCAAGGCCCGAATTTGTGCCAAATTTGCATCAAATCACTTTGAAACCCTTCAAATCGACAGGTAAGGTCTACATCTTGATGGCTCATGTATTTTTATGAATGTGATGATGGTGTATGGCTGTTTATAATTGCAAGAAAAAACGCCTAAACCCTAACACTTGAAAACATTAAAGCCATTGCTCTACGGTTGCAAAATTGTGGTGTTGATGCCAAGGCTCCTCTTTCACCTCCCATTTTTCCCCCTCTGTCCATTGTTCCCCCCTATCCCATTTTCCCCTATTCTCCCTACCCTAAACATCACTAAACCCATACTCCCTATCCCTCCACTCATTGGTCAATGTAAACCCCAAAACCCTACTCTATAAAATCCCCAAACCCTCCTACATATCCCTAAACAAACTTTTCCCCCATAACCCCTAGTCCCATCATATTATTCTCGTCCTAACACTCCCTTTTGTATTGTTCCCCTTGGTGGCAGAGATCATATCAACACATAGTTTCACTACCATCATCAAAGGGCAGTCCAAGCACAATACACATATAGCAGTCATGGCATCAGAGAATTCATCGGAGTATGAGATGGAAACACAAAGTAATTCATCCTCGGAAGAACAGGCTCCCAAGAGACATCACAAAAGTGGCAAACATGTTAGGGATGAGCCAACCACCCTCACAGAACTGCAGACCTGCCCTCTTGCTATGTCATGTTTCCAGCATCTATCATGTTTTGTGTTTTGTCAAAGGGTGGCTAATGTTCGAGTTCATCATGAGTTGGCCCATCTTTTTGTGCTTCACCTACATAGAGGTCACTCTATCTTGGCTGGAGTCACCTTTACAATGACACCTGCAATAGTCTCATTAGCAACCGGCATACCAAATGTTGGGGAACAGTGGCACAAGAAACAGAAGGTTGATAGGCAGCACTATGAGCCTTACATTAAGGCCAGTTTCTTGAGGCAACTCCAAAGAGTTTTTCCATTCAGATATTTGAAAGATGAATATGCTTGACTCATGAAGTTGATGATGAAGTACTTCAATTGTGAGGGGAGCTTCTCTCGTTTGTATGCCTATCACATCAGGTTGCTCATGCACTTTACCAGGGTACGGATGATGAACATCCCATATTTCATTTGCAGGAACATAGAGAGGATGAGCACCTTCATGCAGCACAAAACCCCTCAGCAGCAACTTAACAGTGTTTATCACTTTGCCCTTATTAAGATTTTGGTGGATCATCAGCGGGGATTGCAGGGCATTACATGGGATGACTTCATCTCTCGTGACCTCTTCAACACTTCATAGGTATTATTAGAGGTTGAACATGAGACAGGTGGTCCTTCTCATCAGTATGAGCACCATGAGACCACTACTATGCCAGTATTCATCACCTATCAGAGAGGCAGTAGACATTTGTTTGCAGCAGCAAAACAAGTGTTATCTCCACCCGGGGTGGAAGGGGCCTTACTTTTGACATCGGCAATACGGGTACATGACAAGGGCAAGAGGCCCATGCATGACGAGGGGCCATCAGGTGAAAAAGAGGCTGACTTCATCCTCATTCATGATGATGATGCAGATGAGGAGAGTGCCAAACTTAGGAGGACCATCAAAGAGCAGAAAATGGAGATCCAAGACTTGTCACTCAATCTGGAGAGGGCCAAATGGATTATCAGGTATTTGGAGTAGATGAACAAACAACTTGAGGACCAGCATGAGATCATGGAGCTACAAAGCATCCGTGAGAATCACCAAGCTGCCCAGCATAAGAGGATTATGCTCACTCCATTAGAGCAAGAGATTAACAATGACTGTGAGTCTTGGCTCGAGCGGATCAACATCCACCTAGAGAGACTGCTAGAGAAGGCCGACAAGGACAAAACCATATTGAGGCGGATTGTCTATCACTGTAGGGCACGGAACATGAGTTCAAAGGCTCGGATAAGGAGTTTGAAGGCAAAATTGAGCAAAGCAACAAAGAGGCAAAGGAGGCAAAAAGAGCAAGGTCGGCTTCAAATCTTGGCTGAAGCCTCTATGGACTAGCATAGCACCTCATAGAGGAACTCCAGCCCAAATTTCAAGAAATTTGGGGAAATTTTGGTCACATGACAAATTTTTGGTCACCACACAGGGTTTTTCTCGCTCTGCGCCGCACCACTGGCGCGACGCTTAGGATTGGGAGCTCCAAATCACAAATGGCTTACATTTTTGGATTCAACATGAAAAATCATGCCTGCTGGTGCATGGACAAGAAATTTGGGGATGATTTGAGTCTCCAGGAGGTCAAAAACACTCAAAAAATGACCTCTCTGCCCCTATTTTGACACACAGGAAGAAGTCTTGGGAGAATGAAGTTTTGGAGGGGAAAATGAGCATAATTTTCAGAAATTCCACTTGGGTTGGAAAGTAGACAGGCCAGGCTTTCCAACAAGCACATTTAAGAGCAATTTTGACTCCAGAAGGTACCTCAAAATTGCCTCCAAAGTGGTGCAGCGCATATAGATTTGGGCGCGGCACATAGAGACCCGAAGGCCAAAATCACTTCCGCTCCGTGACATTTCGATTCGCGACTTTCTCCAAGTGGGCCCGCTCATTTATACTACATTTTTTCTGGCACCTAAGGCAAAGTTTAAAAAGTATTTTCACTAAATTTTGGCTTCTATCCAAGTGGCAAAGGAAGGCAAGCGGTCACCCAAGCCATTTGTCATTTTTGTAACATTACACCTATAACTAATGGTTGGCTTTCCATTTCCAGTTTGTAATCATTTGCAAAACTCCCCAACTCTTGGTCGTTCTATTTCCCAATGGCATAGTCTATTTATTGTATGCAAACCATGTGCAAATGGTTGGTTGTAATTTTTGGGACACTGTGGGAGAGAAACTTAGTTCTTCATTGTATATTTTGACAGAGAATTAATGAAAGGCAGCGGCTCTGGTTCATGAGATTCTTGTGGTGTGAGTGTAGCAAACGTGTTCTCTTTATGTTTCATATGTATTTCGTTATGTTTCACAATTCATTCATATTCATTTCCAGTGAAATTTTCTAATTAAGATAAGGTAGAATTCATATTTATTGCTCTGCCTGTGGGAAAGTTTCAAGCTGTGTGTTTTTCTTCTATTGAAAAGGATTCATGTGTTTATGCCCTTTTCACCCTCCTAAACAATCTTTCCGTTCCGCATTATTTCAAATTTAATTGCTAGACTTTCCACCTGTCTTGCCTCACAAAGTAATCTGTGCCTTTGTGTTAAATTCTATGCTCATTCCTGCTTGTTGGTCCCATACCATCCCAGAAACTCAGTCATTCATAAAAAATTGCTTCTTGTATCCATATTTATTTACTATCCTAAAATCAATATTTCACTGTAAGTCATCTCAGACTATTTTGTTTATTTATTCACTGAGCGTGACTCAGAGAGAGCCCTCTAATGTTCTGGTAGAGCTAGCTACCAGACTAAGTGTGGTTTGTGGTTACCCTGAATTTTGCCTTCCTTCAGCCTAAGGCGGATTTAGGTGCTAACATAGTGGTGAATTTGCTAGGGACGATATTACTCCCCTTACTTCTTGATAATTCTAAGCTTCCGGATGATAAGTTTAGGATTTGATAGACTAAGTAAGTTGGTTGTGTCCTTTAATTTTTCTTATTAGCATGCTGGCTTCTAGAAGATATACCAGAGATAATCCAGATCCAGGTACTCCACACATCTACAAAAATCCCAATTTGATTCCAAGAATTCGTCATCAAGAGAGATCTATATCTCCCGTGTTCAAATCCCATTCATGCCCTGACATTTTTGAGTATCTTGAAGAGCTAGATTTTGATGGGCAGTTCGAAATATCGTTGTTCGAGACCAAATCCAAAAGGGCAGTTGACTCTATTGTCCATAATCCATAGTTTCTTGTAGACTTGGAAAGGGAAAGGGCTAACCGGTCAATTGATAATTACTTTATAACACAACTTCAAACTCCAATTGCTAGCCCTCTACAAACTACCCACACTCCTCCAACACCTCCAAGGCCAAACCCACCAAGAGTGATGGCTGCCCGTTTGCACCCCTTGTTCTGCCTCAAGTTTTAGATGATAGGCCCGCAGATTACCAAAGAAAAATCTCGCTTTTTGATTGCACTCCTAACAACATTACTGATCAACAACATGTGGACAGAATGGTAGATTTCTATGAACTTCACGAGATCGATTCAGAGAATGTGGCCATGAGACTCTTTGTATAGACATTTGCAGGTGAAGTGAGGAAATGGTTCAGAGGTTTTCCGGCTGCAGGTATTGCTACCTTGGCCGACCTACAAAGACAATTTTTAAACCGCTGGGAAGTGAAAAAGAATCCTCTTCAAATTCTGGCTGAATATGAGCAAATCAAACGAAATGCTGGTGAGTCGGTCCAAGACTACAGCATTAGATTCAATTCTATTTATAATGAAATTCCCGATCATCTAAGGCCACCTGTGGGGCTAGCCATGGTGAAATTTCAGAATGGTTTTGATGCTGACATGGCTTATCAATTAAGAGAGAGAGAACTGGCCACAATGGAAGACATGCAGAAGATAACATCAGTGTTGAAGCAAATCTACTGACCAAGAGGGCTAGAGCAAAAGCAGAGAAGAAGGTCACCCTAAAGGAAGAATCTTCCTCGGTAGATCAACTACTCTGGAAGGTAGAGCAGATGTTTGAAAGGGTGAAACTTGACAAACATGAGCCACAAGTTAGAAATCCTAACTTCCGTGGCCAGCAACAGCCACAATATAGAATAAGGCAGAGAGATCAGTGAGCCCAAGAGCAGACAGCACAACAGCCAGTACAGCCACCTTTGCAGCAAAATTTTGTGCATGGGCCGGAGTCAGATGAGGATGGGAATATAATAGGTGAAGAAAACCACCCCTTTACTCCTGATGATTTTCCTATTTATATTATCGAGGATGAGGAGTATGCAGAAAGCTCCGCTGTACACAAAGAGGCAGATTTCATTCTAGCAAATGACACCGTTTTGGAGGAAGAATCAGATGAGTACCAAAGAGGCTATACGAATGCTCTGTCCACCCAGCAGCATCGATATTCACTTAGAAAAAAAGATGTGCCGGTTAAACCAATTCAGAAAAGGAAGGACGATGAGGCATCAAAGAATGATTCATCAGTCACACAAAGGAAAGGAAAGGAGGCGTTTGGTTTGGATAGCAACAAATCACCATTAGCAGAATAATCACATCAACAAATTGCATCAAAAGAAAAGGAAAGGAAGGAAATCCCAATCAAAGAGGTAGAAAAGATTTCACTTTTAATTTAGAGAATGAAATTTCTAAATTGAAGGTATCCATTCCCTTAACTGAAATAATGAGGAACAACAGTTATAAAGGGCAAGTATCTAAAATGTTGAATTTGGACCCAATGTCCGACATGGTGAATGTCGAAGATGATCAACCCGAAATGATTTTTGGGCCAACATCGAACGGTGAGTATCCTGATAGTGATGTGCCACCTTTCTATATCAGTTTAATATTGCATGATTTTGTGTTACAAAATGCCATGTTCGATTCCCGGAGCTTCTCACAATCTCATGCCCAAGGCTATCATGGATAAGCTGGGTTTGGACATCACCCGGCAATACCATGATCTCTATTCGTTTGATTCCAGCAGAGTAAGATGTATCGGGCTCATCAAAGACTTGGTTGTGAGTCTAGATCAGCTCCCAATGAAGAATTTTTTGATGGATGTTGTTGTAGCAGATATTCCTCCCAGGTTTGGCATGCTTCTTTCCAGGTCTTGGGTAGCTAAATTGAAAGGGACACTACAACTAGATTTCTCCTATGCAATGATTCCGGTGTTTGGCCAAATGAGAAAATTGTATCAGGAACAGAAAATGAAATACATGATTACAAGTAAGGAGAAACCAATAAATCATCCGATTAATTATGTACATACAGATTTAGAGTCTTTTGTTTTGTATTCTGATAGTTTCAATGATATTGATAGTCAATTAGTAGAAGCAGATGATATTCTGGAAATAACAAAAAATTTCAGAGGATTTTTAAAGAGAGAAGGACAAGAACAGGAGAACATTGTTGAGCGATCAGCTGAAAGTAATGGACAGCAAGCAGACCAAGCACAACAAATAGATTTTCAACACTTGCAAGAGGAGGAAGAAGGTTTGTGGACCATGGATTTCGATGGAGCAGTGGGAAATGATGGCGTTGGAATTGGAATTTGGGTATGCAGTCCTTTCTCCGCCCCGAATAAAGTGCCTAGTAACGTGTGGGTATGCTCTTACAAGTTAGCCTTTGATTGTTCAAATAATGAAGATGAGTATGAAGCTCTGATTGCTGGCCTAAAAATTCTAAGAAAGCTGAATGCTAAGAGGATTTCAATATACGGCGACTCCGAATTGGTGATTAAGTAGGTCAGAGGAGAATATCAAGCAAAGCATCCTCGGATGCGGGCTTACCATAATGCAGTTCTAGACATCCTAAAATTATTTTTAGAATACACCTTGACATGTGTGCCTCGTATACAAAATAGCATTGCTGATGCTCTTGCCAAGGCAGCAAGTATTTTGAAAATCCCAATGAACTCCAACAATAAATTCAAAATCCATGTCAAGCATCGTCCGACCATCCCAGACAATTAGAGATATTGGCAAGTTTTCCAAAATGATGAGGAGATTGATGATTTTCTGCAAAACAAAGGTAATTTCAAAGAAACCTCAATTGATGTGGAAAATGATGATGGTAAAGATAATGGTACAGATGATGTGCAGATCAATGAAATGGACGTGTTGCAGCTAAAGAATAACACTATTCCTAAAGGCTTGATACCTTTAGAAGAACTCTTTGACTAAGATGATGTAGCCCGCAAACCAATATTGCAGCCAACAGAGAAGGGTGTGGAAGAGGTCAATGTCGGAACAACTGCTAATCCTAAATTGGTAAAATTGTCTAAAGCATTGCCACAAAAAATCAAGGACAAATATATCAGTTTGTTGTCTTCATTTGCAGATGTGTTTGCTTGGGACTATTCTGACTTAAAGACATACGATACCAATATAATTCAACACACTATACCCATCAAGCCCAATCAAAAACCATTCAGACAAAAGTTGAGAAGGCTTAACCCAAAGCTGCTGCCATCAATTGAAAAGGAGATAAATAGGTTGTACAAATGAGGGATCATTGTTCCCATCAGATTTTCAGATTGGATCTCTAATTTGGTGCCCGTGCGAAAGAAGACATGTGAGATTCGCTTGTGCATTGATTTTAGAAATAAAGTTTCATTGAAACATAACTATCCACTGCCCAAAATGGACAATATACTTCAGCGAGTAGTGGGAGCATCTCGTATGTCACTACTTGATGGTTATTCTGGATATAACCAAGTTTCTGTCCATGAAGATGACTGAGACAAGACAATGTTCACCACTCCATGGAGAACTTTTCATTACGCTAAAATGCCTTTTGGTTTGAAGAATGCAGGTGCCACATTTCAACATGCAATGGACTTGGCTTTCGCAAATGAGAAAGATGTCTTTTTGGTTGTGTACCTGGATGATTTGACGGTGTTTTCCAAATCTGATGAAGAACACATGTACCATCTAAAAGCTGTCTTTCAAAAGTCCAGAAAATATGGCTTGTCACTGAATCCGAAAAAGAGCTTGTTCGCCATGGAGGAAGGCAAATTACTCGAGCACATTATCTCAAAAGATGGCATTCGTATTGACCCATCACGTGTACAAGCGATTCAGCAAATCGATCTACCCCAGAATAAGAAAGAGATTCAATCTTTCAATGGTAAAATGAATTTTCTACGCTGCTTTGTACCTAATCTTGCTGAGCACCTAAGAGAGATTGCAAACATGCTTAAGAAGGACAGCCAAGTGAAATGGACAGAGGAGGCTGTAAAATCTTTCAATTTAGTCAAATTGGCTCTTTCTTTAGCTCCAGTTCTAGTCAACCGGGACTACACTCAGGATTTCATATTGTTTTCATTCGCTTCAGAGCACACTATGGCAGCTGTGTTATTGCAGAAAAGAGATGATCACGAAAGACCCATTGCATCCTTCAACAGAGCTGTAAGAGATGCAACCTTAAAATACAACATCATTGAGAAGCAAGCCCTTGCACTTGTGAAAGAATTGAAAGATTTTCAGGTATATATTTTACATTCTCATATTTTGGCCTATGTTCCTAACGCTGCTGTCAAAGATGTTTTAGTGCAGACCGATCCGGAAGGAACACAAGTCAAGTGGATTGCAACTTTGTTGGAATATGATGTGGAAATAAAGCCCACAAAGCTAGTTAAAGGACAAGGATTGGCAAAGTTAATGGCCGAGTCAAACTTGTATGCCTTAGACATAAATTTGATCACTGCTATGTCCGATGGGAATGAGGAAGGATCATCAATTCAGGTATCTAAAATGTTTTCTCTTTCTCTGTGGTATTCAGATATCGTATATGTGCTTAAAAATTTATCACCACTGCCTGGCATGACTAGAAACAAAGCGAGAACACTCAAATTGAAGGCTGCCAAGTTTTGCATTATAAATTTTGCACTATATTGGAAAGATCCCGGTGGTGTTCTGTTAAATTGCTTGGTGGAAAAGGAAGCAAAGAAGGTAATGGAGGAGTTCCACGGAGGAGAATGTGGTGGTCACCTTTTTTGGAAATCAACAGCAAATAAAATTCTAAGAGCAGGATACTATTGGTCGACATTGTTTGCTGATGTATTTAAGATGGTCAAGAGCTATCATAAGTGTCATATTTTCGAAGGAAGGCAGAAGTTACAACCTTTACCACTTAAGCCTATTAAGGTGAGTGCCCCTTTCTAGCAATGGGGGTTGGATTTCATTGGTGAAATTCATCCCACTTCTTCCGGTCAGCACACATGGATCCTCACAACGACAGATTATTTCACAAAATGGATCGAGGTAATTCCCACCAGACAAGCTACAGATGCGTAATTATTTCATTCCTTGAAAATAACATCTTGTCTCGCTTTGGTTGCCTAAATAAGTTAATCACTGATAACGCAACAACTTTCAAATAAAAAAGGATGATAGAGTTTTGTCGTAAATATCACATCATTTTGGGTCACTTAACTACCTATCATCCACAAGGAAATGGATTGGCAGAATCTTCTAATAAATCATTGTTCAACATCATCAAGAAGCTGTTGGAAATAAACAAGAAGAGATGGCAGAAGAAGTTGGTCAATGAACTTTGGGTAGATTGGGTCAGTCAGAAGAAATCCATTGGTACATCACCTTTTAAGCTTGTTTATGTTAGGGTCCCACCCTAACCCCCTTATCTATGTAATGGGACCACGTCATAGTCAAGATTCAATAAAGCCCATATTAATAAATGTAAGTGGTTAATCCACAATTAATAAAGGAACCACAGTTAGTTGCAAATGGGCCGTAGTATTAGATAGATGGTATTAGTAATACGTGGTATTGGCCCGTGGTATTGCACGTAGGAGTCATATATAAAGGATAGAAACTCCCTGTGAGCAGCATCGTGTCTTATTTTGAAATCGAGCTCTGCTCTATTGATGGTTGCCCCCTCAAAGAGGCAAGTGAACATTACTCTCTGAATAATAAAATCATTGCTATTCTGTGTTCTGGGTATCTTTTCTTCGCATATTCTGTGTTCTGGGTCTCTTTTCTTCGCATATTCTGTATTTGGGTATCATTTGCAGGTTAAGAGCATAACAATGGGAACCCTAATTAAAATGAATGCATGGAGAAATATTATTGTACAATATGGAGATGGATCATGAGGAAGGATGTTGATATCAAAGGATTCAAGAAAATACTTTGTTGAAAGGGCCATCATAAGGTAAGTTTGATATTAATTTTTTTGTATTGGTTATATGGTTGACATATAGTTTTTTCTACTTGGAAGGATATTGCATAAATGCATAATGGAAATTGAAGCAGGTTCAACTATTGGTGTTGAACTTGATTCAAAGAACATATGGATTGAGTGAATGGTTTTGATAATCCCTAAAGGATTATGTAGTCAATATGTTTACATTATCATCTTTGGATTGAAAGGTCACAATATAAGAGGATAACCTAATGTTCATGTTTCATTAAAGATCGTTTTCATGTTTAGAGGAAGCTATGATTAACTCTAGTTTGATAGGCTCAATATAATGCCTTCATTGATGATTACTAAGGGAAAGTGATATGAATGTTTGATGGTCTGAACCATGTCACAAGATTGAATGAAGAGAATGGCTCTATAATATCCAAGAAAAAATAAGCTCAATATGATGAGATGCAAAACAAAATAGGAACCGTGCAACTTCTACTAGAAGATCTCCACGCAAAAATAGTAGTTGAAACACTTATGATAACAAGATAAAAAGCCTAATATGGTTATGACTTCCCAATTGAAAGGAAGTGAAATAATCTCCTCTATGATTTAGAGGGAGTGGGAATTATTCTTAAATAAATGAAAAAGGAGCAAGGATCACCTCCCTAATCAAGAGGGAATGAGGATCTCCTCCCTGGTTGAGAGGGAGTGATGACGGACATCACATTTGTATTTTATTCTTCACGTGTCATGCACTGGGCCAGGACTAACAATCGTATGACTAAGTGAAGGCCATGGAGGGAGAATGGTGGATGGAGGATTGGATAAGAATATGATATTAATACTCCTTGAGGATATAGAATCCAAGGTAGGAAGTATTCTTGTTGACCTATTGGATAGGTATCCAAGAGAAGAGTGGTCGAAGAGGACTGGTATTCTTTGAGGATTGGGAATCCAAGACAAGAATAGTCCTACAAGGACATACCTAGTGAACATCCAGATGATGTATGTACTTTGAATAGGTAGTTTGGTATCTCATGTAAACCTCTCAACATTATGCTTTGATATGAGAAGAGCTTTTCAAGTTAAGGACTTACTATGTTGACAATGTTGGTCAAGATGTTGATGTTTAAAGATGGCTTACCAATTCGACTCTTCTTATGAGAACTCTTAAACTTGAGAATATCCTTGTACCTATTTGTACAATTATGAATACCTCCCTAGTTAACATGGAGTGTTGGAAAATGTAACTAGTTTTGGTCTTCATAATTGTCATTGTATTCATGTCATTATCATGTATATCTTATGTTACAGGAAAAAGAAGAAAGATAAATATTACTTTAAGCATGGGTTTCATGCTCCATTTTGTTGGTCAAGTAGGTCAAGCATGTTCTTCATGCTTATAGGTTTTTTCGATTCAAAATAATATGTTTCTTGAGTCAAAAGAGTGTGTATCATTTGTATAAGACCCTATTGGTCAAGTTGTAACATGTAAGAGATATTATTTTGAGTCTAGAAATTCCTTATGATCCTCCAAGCACAAGTTGGACCTACTAGTGACAAGTTAGCCTAGAAGAGGTTATTCGACCTCCACAGATGAGTATATATAGAAGAAAATTCGACCTCTTTAGTCACATTCGATCTACAAGCAAGACAAGTTTGGTCGAAAGCAAGAAGAGGAATAAAAGAAGAGAGAAGGATGAGGAAAGAGGAAGCCTAAGAAGGAAGCAAAAAGAGTCTAATTTTTTAGTCTTGTTCTCTCACACATGTGAGGATTAGGGGTTTTGTCACAATTATAGGAAGTTGAAAAGTGCACATCCAAAGTTGCAAGGAAGCTAAAGATTGTAGGTCATGGTTGCAGGAAGGTTGAAATATCGATTTGACCTAGTTTGATTCTTGTTGAAACTTTGGAGACATTAACTTACTTGAAGGAAGTGCTTCTGGAAGGTTGGCATGTGACAGAAAGAAATATTTCTACTATAGATTTGAAGATGGTTTACCTTTGTTGACTTGGTAAAACTTTGACTTGTTTGGAAGATATTCTTGAAGGGCTGACTTGGTGCTTGGAGGAGGACTTGGTCTAGGGTTTTACGTCTTGGTTTTCCCATTTGAAGTAAATTTTATAAGAGAAGAGATTATTTATGGGTTTTCCCCTTGGAGGGATTCTTCCCTAGCTTAGAGCCTATTTCTTGTGTCCATTATCTTTATTGTTTTTTCTCTTCATAATTGTTTGATGAGAATATCTAAAAAGGAAACATAAGCAGATAAGTAAAATTAACAAGCAATTATTAAGGTTAGGAGAATTTGAATTAATAGTTGCCCTACTACATTCTCCAATAGATGATGCATGTTTGGGTTGGGAAATATTGGACACACTAGAAGCTACAAACATCTAGACCCTCACATCATTGAAATGATAAAAATCCATTGAATCTTGAGCATAAAATTAGTACAAAAACTAGTGTGAATGAGCATCATGAATCTATTATATCACTTGATCCTCCATGCACGTGCATTGGAAGCTTGATAGTGGCCTTGGGGGTGGAATATGGTGCCATCCTCGGCTAGGTACATGTGGTTGGATGGAATCCATGTTCCCCCTCACTCCTTGTGATGCTAACACCCCATCCAAGGAAGGAAATTTTTTCAAGACTAATTCTAAGCACCCTTGTTTGAGAGGAGAATCAAGTAGGGAGTGGTAGGTGCAACAGAGGAGCCACTCTTGAGATTTATAACCTTCATTAACATGAAATTTTACAATTTTGTTTCCATATTGTCAGACATATAAGGGGATAACCATGAGAATCAAATGGAGAAGAGTGGCTACCCTATCCAAGCTACATTATAGATGCCAACTACTAGAGACTTTATTTAGTGCAATGCCATGGATGATTTTAGTAATCATGTTGATTACAACATGAGAGACCCCTTCAAGTAATAATTTTGGAAAGACTTAAGCTTGAGAAATATAAAGGCCCACTTCTAAGGCTTTGAGTTCTACTACATTATTACTATTGAGGTTTGATCCTTCATATTCATTTTGTTCTCCTCATGAGTTTCATGGAATACCTTTTCGCCATTAGGAAGTATTTCTTGTAGTAACTTTGTGAAACCTTCCACGTATGCTTTTAAACCATTCATGTCAAATTTTATTTCTGATTTTAAACCATCCATGTCCCTTTTTAAGCCATCCATGTCCCATTTTAGTTCATATTTGGTTGCTCTTTGTGAGAGCGAAATCTGTTGCACTTAGTCTCGTCATTTTGATATATTATGTTGTAATTCTTCATTTTCATGAGTCATAGTAGAGCTTTTTGAGGGCTTAATGGGTGTATAATAAATTTTTATTTATTCATTTTAGAACCAAATACTAATATATATGCTTCAATATGCCCTTTATATCACTTCAAACTGATTTTTCAAACAAAAATTATGCAAAATATAAAAAATACACTCCTTTTTCTTGCTTTTTAGGATCTTGATATTGAAGATATTATATCTCTATAATTTCAGATTTCCAAGGTCTACACTTTTATCTTATGGTATCCCTATTAGTCTTATTTCCAACCCCACAATTCAGACTGAGATTGGATTCTTCAATAAATAGTTATTCCCAATCTCCCATGATGGCCTGATTATAGAAAGGTTCAGTAGAGAAAACTTATATAGAGTGCCACATGTCATTGTTTTTACCTTTGACCCTAAAAATGATACAAGAAAAACTACAGCCTTTGCATTTTCCATCACTTTTTATGAAACTCAAATCTGATGCTCAGAGAGAAAGTTATGATTATTTCCCCTATGTCACTTGTTTGAGATTGGATTATAGAGCCTGCAAAAGCCCTAACTTCCTCAGATCATATCTCTGAAAATATAGCAAACTAAGATATGAAATTTGTACATAAATTTCACCAATATTTCGTCTCTATGTGGTTGCAATTTCAGCATCTGAAGCCTCTTACAAAAATAGTTATAGTGAAAATTCCAAAATGATCTATTTGAAGAAGTGAAACCCTAGAAACCAAAGATTTGATACCAAATGTTTTGCAGCTAGCTCACAAAATATAAGAAAAGATATGTCAATGACTTAAATGTTAACCTCTTAGAGGGTGTCACCTCATTTTCATTACATAAATGAACAATTCTTGGATGATACAAATGATAATACCCCCATTCGTATATATAGGAGTCTAAGGGGTCACAATATAATCAGAGCCTACATAACAGTAATAATATAAGGGAGCAACAATAATAATAGGGGCTACATTGACAATAACAATAAAGGGAATACACTAGTATTATGGGAACCTAACACAATCACTTGTCGATCCACCCTAAATTGATTTTTCCATAATTATATTATATAACATTTTATTAGGGTTTCTTCAATTGTAATTTTCAATAAAAAACAATTGGATCTGTAAGCCTTGTTATGTTTTTGCATAGCTTGATTTTATAGAGAATAAATAAATTTTCATTAGAATTAGTTAACTTGACATCATATTATATAGGAATATTTATTGAAGTTTTGTTTGGATTGATATGGGTGTGTTGATTGTTCCCTATGATATTTTATGATCCCGGTGATGATAAGGTTCAGAGATTGAAATCCCTTCTTATATATAGGAATTATGAATTGATTATTTGTTATTTATTTGTGTCTCGGTGCCTTTAAGTTGAGATGCAATTTCATTAATGACTATGGATGGATCTTAAACGATAATTGGATCTATAAGCCTCATTATTTTTTCCATGGCTTGATTTTATTGAGAATAAATAAATTTTCATAAGCATTAGTTGATTTTTCTTCAGTTGCTACAATTATGAGAGTTCCCTATCTATTATCATTTGTACCTTGAGTTCTTTAAAGTGTTGTTTTTTCAATTCGATTTGTTAACATTTCTTACTCTAGGGGTGTTTTTGACATTATGTTGCGTCCTTTCCTAATTGTAAATTTTTAATCTATGTAAATAAGCTTTTACTATGATACCATATGCCACAAATTCCTTCATTGTTTTGGTAAGTCATTATCAAATTTAGTCTTGAGATATTAAATTTGTCATCATGATATTCATTTCTTTTTTAATTACTCACTTTTAACTCATCAATGTTTATCACAACAAAAAAAATTTCACATTATAAAATGATATTTTCTAAGAATTCATTAATTGTTATCAGTTTTTTAGTTTCTCCCTTTCTTTTTCTACAATGGCTTAATTATTTTTTTTATATAAATGCATCATAATTATTTATATAAGTATGATTGTACTTATAAAATATATTAATTACTTTAGTAATCTTTGATTTACCATCTCACTAATAAATATGAGTATACTTTTATGATGTTTAAATAATTTTGATTTACCATCTCACTAATAAATATGAGTATACTTTTATGATGTTTAAATAATTTTTTATAACTTCATTTAATATGTTTATTTAGTTTTCTAAGAAATTAATATACACTTCTTATACTGGTTGGAAATACTTTATAATGTCTAAATAATTTCTTATAACTTCACATAATACACTTATTCAAATTTCTAGGGAATTGATATGTGTTGAAGAATCTAGGGCATCATAGTTAAGATAGGAATTTTCTAGTTATGATAACAATTTGTGAAGCACTTTTACTTTTTCTTGTTAGCTTGATCTTCTTATTATTATTAGTGTATGTTATTTTACTTCATCAAACTGCTACCAAAAACATAAGAACAAGAACACAAGATGTTGGCTCTCTATGAGGGTCAAAACCTCTCTTCTCTTGAGAGGAAAACCCTTTGGTAAGTTTCTCTTATTTAAGCCTCTATTGATAAATGCCAAACCCTAGACCCTTGGCTAGAATGTCCTCCAATCACAAGTCAAGTCCTTCCTCCTTTCTGCACTTTGTTCCCCGACACTTAGTCTTCCTTCTTCTAGCACTTTTTTCCGCGAAACTTTGTATTCCTTCTTCATCCTTTGACTGGAGATAGACCTTGTTTATGTGAGCTCTAGATGAGATGCTTCTCTTCTATACTTAGTGATATCCTTCACTTATGTAGACACCTTCCTTCTTTCGACCAAACGAGATCCTTCTTGAGATGTAGATGTAGACTTGGTGTGACTGTACAACAACCCTAGTTCTTCACATGTGTGGAAGGTATCCTTGTGAATTAGGGTCCTTTCAGCTTCCTTGAGAGAGAGATTTCTTCACCTGAGTAGGAGGCCTTGTAGGCATAACTTTCTAGCCCAAACAAAGATAAATATGGGGTTGTTATATTGTTGCGGTTATGACTATAGGGATGCCTTTGTTTCTCACACGTGTGACTATTTTCCACCCTAGAAACAATCCTTTTGACTTCAGCCTAGACTTCTCCTTCTTCGCTGCACTAGAGGCTCCTTACACTTGTCTTCTCTTCACCTTTTTTCGGTTGTCCTTCTTCGCTGATTTCAAAGTTGAGTGTTTTTTGTTATGAGGGAGTGGACAACCTCTATATATATAAGATTGTCCCTCCTTTAGGCTGACTTGAAGGTCAACTTGCTAACTATAGGCCGACTTGACTTATTTTCTTCAGATGGCTTCTTTTGATGGTGCCACTGCTTGGAGGAGACTTGAATTGTCTTAGAGGTGTCTTATTTGGCTCTAATACATAAGTATACCTAGAGTAACATGCCCTTAAGGTATTCAATATGATTCTTTTGAATCTTTGACTCAGCTATCACACTTTAACATGTGCTAGACCTATTTCAATGAGGAAGAAACTCATTGACAAATATAAAAAATAATATTTCTTTTCTTGAATAAATACAAATATCAAAAGTACATTTATGAAGACCGAACCTAGTTACATTTCCTTCAACACTCCCTCTTACGTAGGGAGGTATTCATATAACATTACAAGGTGTTTGGCTATTTTTCAATCTTGAAGAATTCACATAAGAGAAACTGGATTGGAAATCCATCTATTACAACATTATAGCAACCAACATTATTTCCACATCAACGCCTTGGCTAACAGCTCTATCTCTCAATAGATTAGAGCATAATGTTGGTGAGACCAATGACTTATAGACACCTTAATCATTGTCTCTCAAGGTACATACCCACCCCGGTGTTCATTGAGTATGACCTTCTAGGATTATTCTTATCTTGGGTTACCAACCCTTAAAGAATATCGATCCTCTCACCTACTCTTGTCTTGGATGCCCTACACATCCTCAAAGAGTATCAGATGCCAGACGATTACCCAATCCTCCCATTCTTTCTTCCAAAGTGAAGACAATAATGTTGTGTCTATCTCTTCCTCTCAATTTGCAAAGACATTCCCAAGTATCCTCTAATAAGGTACTTGTCCAAGTTCCTTTTTATTGGGAACTTGCTATAACTCCCTCTTAGCTAGGGACTTGTCCATTCATCAACAACTTCTTCTTTGTGGGTCCTCCAGCTACTTGATCTCCTTCTTTCCTTTGATGTCATGAAGTATTTGTTAGAACTTCTTCTTAGTAGGGAACCATCCATCGATCACTTTCCTTTATAGTTTGTCATTTCATTGCTTCCTTCATGGAAAGTGGCCTTCTTAACATATATCAAGTTCTCTTATCATCTGGCTACTCCTTTCTCATCTTGTCTCTGCTTCGGAATACTTTTTCATATGGATGCTTCGCTGTACTTGCTTGTTTCCATACTTCGATCTAGTAGCCCTTCATGACTTCATCCTAATATTGCTTCAACATTAAATGGAGATTTTTCTGGATGGATTCTTCACCATGACATCTTTGTAGAGTAGAATCAATTATTTGCACCTTTCATATCTTCAAGGCCTTCATAGGTGTCAAGGGTCCTTTGATCTTTTCCTTCCTTTGTTAGAGTTGTCCTTCTTTCTTTCGGGAGATGTCTTCAATGGATCTTTTTCAGATAGTGATTATTTTTTACCATGGTGTTATTCTCATGCTTGATCTCTTTCTTCATTTTCTCCTTCTTAGATAGATTGGTCAACCACCTTCTACTCCTTGTGGGGGAACTTATTCATTGCCTGCTTCTTGGACTAGTCAACATTTCTTCATGCTTCTTAGTCATCAATCTTATACTCCTTATGTGAGTATTTCCTTTTGTTAACCTTCATTACATTGTAGTACATGCCTTCGAGCATGTCATTGGTGAAAGAGATTATTTCATAATTGATCATGTCATAGAACTATTCCCATGACTAAATAATATACATATGATGACATGAATTAACTTTGATTCATACATACCTCATCTTGATTCTCCCTTGATCATCTTAGCTTCATTTGGTTGTCCTTGGTGTGGCCCTTCTTTCTTCATCTTAGCTTGCCTGCATATCATCCTTTTCTTGAATCCCATGAATGGGACTCCTAATGAGACATCTTCTTTTGTTTATGAATCTTCTTTTGGAGATTCCATCAGAGGATCTTGAATACCCTTACCCTGTAAATGTTTCTTTCTTTTGATGATGGGAGTCTCCTAAGTTTCTTAATCATGATCATTTTTCTTTCATTGTGGATGAGGTCCTATACTAGGTATGCTCCTTCTACATGATTATCTTCAGCTATATCTACCATGCTCCTATATTCTAGAAGATATTTCTAACCATGCATTTTGTCTATTTATAAATAATCCTACATGATTATTTTGAACTCTATGTACATAATGCTTCTATATTCTAGAATATGTTCTAGCCATGCAATTGTATTATATTCCTACATGCTCCTATACTACTCAAAACTTCAAAAGAAGACTTTAATTAAAGAAGTAGACTTAGTCATAGTAGAGATCCAGAGGATCTTCCTTATTTTGCTTCTTTTCTTGTTGTTGTTTTTGTTTCCCTTCTTATGTTTTGGACAATTCCTTTTCTATCCAAATCATTGGATTTTGGAAAAACCTCTATTGTTTGTTCTTCATGGACCAAATTTGCCAAATTTTCCCTTTTTCTTGGCCATGGTTGCAAATTCTTGCTCCTTTGATTCCACATCCTCTTTTTCTCTGAGTCTAGTTTCCTCTATCTTGCATAGAGACCGTAATTCACTTAGTGGGGTAGATTCCTTCTTTGCATATATGCTTGATGTGAATTTTTCCTAATCCTCAAGTAGATCATTGAGTACTATTGTTATCATATATCTGTCAAACATGACTTCTCCTTGCTCTTGAAGTTGATCCCTCATCTCAGATATGTTCATGAAGTATGGAGTTATTCATTCCTTTGATATCTTCATCTTATGTAAATCATTTCGAAGAGATATCACTTCTCTAGATGTGCTTACCGAGAATAGATCTATTAGCTTGTCATAGATTTCTTTTGATGTTTCAAGTTTGGAGACATAAGGAATGAGAAAGTATTTGATGGATTCTATTAGAATCCTTTGTACTCTTGTCTCATCCTTATTTTACTTGGATAAGGCTTGAGTTTGTTCCTTAGCAGGGATAGTGATATTCCCTTTGATGTGTTCTAGAAGTTCATTCTCCTTGAGAAGTAAATCAGTCCACTTCTTCCATGCAAGAAAGTTATGGGTCCCTACCAATTTATTTCTTTCCTTACAAAAATACATTGATGTATATTTAGAAGAGGACATATACTTACTTGATAGATTTTGAGATGTAGTGATCTGAAAATGGGGTGCTATAGGCTTCTTGTCTAACTTACAAAAACCCTCCCACTTGCAAAGCTTATATATTCCCAAGATCTAGTGATTAACCAATTGCGGAATTAATAATGCTTGAAAATAGGTGTATGCTTGTGGATGTTAAACTGTTAAGTCCTTTAAGTTCACTTGCTTATTCTGATATAAAATACATAGAACAATAAATAGAACAGCAAATAAGCAGCAAATGCAGTGTAGCAATAAGCAATAACACATAACAGCAATATAATATGGAGTTCACCCAAAACTCTTGGGCTACATCTCCTTGAGCTCTAGTCAACTCGATTAGGCTCTCTGGGATTATGGAAAAGTCCTTTTTACAAGCTTCACGCTCAACTCCACTAGTTTACACTAAACACAATGGGCTTAGAACACCATCTTATCCCTGGCTCTAAATCTCTCAGGTTTTCTGGCTCTCGCTCTGGCTCTCGGCTCTGGCTCTAGCTCTGGCTCTAGCTCTGGCATGCGGCTCTGGCTCACAGCTCTCGCTCTCGCTCTCACTCTAACTCTTAGCTCTCGACTCTGGCTTCTTTGAGCTCTTTCTCAGCCTCTGCGTGCCTCTGGAATTCGCTTGAATTCTAAGTGACGCTCAGCAACCTGCAGCAACCCTTTTCAAATAAGCAGCTCCCTCGGCAACCTTCAACTCCCTTCAGCACTTGTGCTCTCTGTGTTTTTATCATGCATCAGTTACAGTCCTCCATAATT
Organism: Pinus taeda; assembly: GCA_000404065.3. Taxonomy (NCBI): domain Eukaryota; kingdom Viridiplantae; phylum Streptophyta; class Pinopsida; order Pinales; family Pinaceae; genus Pinus; species Pinus taeda. Next base: position 94,626 of record APFE030242917.1, read on the forward strand.
GAAGAACCTGATTGTTACCTCACAAGAATCCGTTTACAAATGGAAAAGAACAGGCAGGCAGGGAAACCTAGTCATTTTTCCTTCCTTTGGCTGTGTCAGCCAAATAACAGAAATACACAGGAAACGCATGCAAAACACATCATGGGAATTTAGCCCAGACTTCAAATATTATGGAATCAGCCCTATAAACCTATCGGGTCCGTCCAATTATCACTCATCGTTATTGCTTAGGCGGGAGGTCTAAAAACCTCAATATAGAAGAAATACAAAGAAATCCCATAAATCCGAACTTCAAAAGTTATGAAATCAAGTCTATAATCCCTTTCGGGTCTGCCTTTGGTCGCCATATTGCATAGCATTGTCGCATGGTCAAAAACCCATTTACACCGGAAATACAAAGAAAACCCAAAATTCTGGATTTCAAATATTATGAAATCGAGTCTATAATTCATATCTGGTCCGCCTTTTTATCGATGTATCACAAGTCGCAATCACAATGTGCATTGGCCCTGGTATCGAGGGTTTTTTGATCGCTATCGGCCCCGTCGCTATATCACAATCGGCATATCATTGTCACAACTGCCCCAAGGTCTTCTCTTTGGTCACGTCGATCGCTAATCCACCGATCAGATCCTGACCGCTAATCCAATAGCTGACAGTTTGTTGCGGGAGCGTAAGTTGCACGGGGTTTAACCACCCAAAAAAGTGGTTTCCTCTCTCCTCCGATGTGCCACGCGTCAACCAATGTATGGATTCGGGCGGAGCTCATCCTATACCACTTACTGGCTGAGGCCTGCCCGAAATACCGCTTACGATCTTCCTTTCAAAATTCAAAAGGGTTCACCTGTTTGGTTTATAAATCCATCGGGTTCGCTAAAGCCTTCGCACCTGTTTGAAGTCCTTCAGCCTTTGTTTATTGCGATGCGATGGGTTCTAAGGGTTTTTATGTAAAAAAATGCATTTTTCCCTTAAGTCCCATTTATATAAGAATTTGCCTCCTTTTTAAAAGACAAAGGAAAACTTCTTTTTGTGATAACTTCTTCATCCAAAGTCCATTTTAGCCCATTCAAGTTGTAGTAGATTCAAAATGAAAAGATCTACGTAATGGGGCTATTTCCAATAGCGTCCTTGGACTTTCATTATCCTCTGTGAGGAACAATTTAGACTTAGAAGTCTATCTTAGATCCATTTTCGATCACACCTTCCCACTAAAAGAACTTTTGGTCTCCAAAACACTGACATATTGATCTAAACAGTAAATGAGAGTAACAAAACCCTCTTCTCTTAGCCTCCATACACTTGCCTTGCATAGTTCCTTTGAACCAAAGCCTTTGACTACTCTCCTTCCTGGATGTGTTGGTCCTCCTGGGAAGAATTGGTTTCCTCCTTGACTTCATGCAGAACTCCTGTTGAGATGGTCACAAAAGGTAGTTTGAACTTCTCTGCCTTGATCATTGATCCAAGGTGGCTCAAACAAATGTGAAGTTCGTCTGCTTCACAAAATTCTCATGGTACCTGTTTGAAAAGTTGTCAACAACAACTATTAACAATAACAGAAATATAGATAACAACGAGATGGCCTAAACTCCTGCTTCAACAAAAGAAACAGATTTTCACATCTTGTGAACACCTCCATGTCTTACATCTACATACAAATGATGGACTAGATAACAAGCCCACAAAACATGCCATTAAAACAGATGACCCTTCATGACAAGTCAAGCATGTAGAAAAAGACCTCCAAGACTCTTTTTCAAAGATGAAACACTTCATCATTATCTCCATCTTGGAGACCAAGTTAACTTCTCCCAAGTCAACATTACATGCATGTTTACAGCAAAGCAATCAACCCTTCAAGTTAATTACACACACATGTTCAAATACAAGGAAATCATCAACATCCCTGTGTTCATGCACATCAAGCTTATGTATGCATTTAATCCTTCAACTTTCACTTAAGCACATTGTACTTTCGAAGCTAAAATGAAATATAATGTTGCAGCAACAAAGTGAGTCTCCTACTCAACTTTTTTTTTTCCATTCACCATCTTGGTAAAACCCTGCAACTTGCATTCCATTAACAAAGACATGTAAACAGATGCAACAATAGACATGCAATCTTAATTGGATAAGAACTCTAACCATTTCTTACCAATCCTTTTCAAAGGTCCTTCCGTTGTTTGCGCACCAGCATCAACATGTGAATCATCCTAAAACACATCATTCATGGAAACTTTTTTTCCATTTCTGCCATTTTCTCTTTCCACCTTCTTCAAGTTTCATGGAAGCATTGCTGGATTCAGAGTCCAACATTTTGCAACAAGATGCCCTTGCTTATGGCAGTAAGTGCACTGCATGTGCATCCTCTTGATAGCATGACTTGCATTGTCCAATGGACCTTTGGCTTCTTGCTTCCTTTCCTTCAAAGTTTTCCTGCATGTAGTTATCCTCTTCCAACATCTAGAAACATTATGGTTATCCAAACCACAAAAGGAACAAGCAATTCTTTTCCCATATCTATGTGGAAATTTATCATGCTTTGCAAAATCAAAAGGAAAATGTTTAGAACCAGATTTATACCTTTCTTTGTCATCTTTATTGCCTTCATGAGGACGAAGAAGTGGCTCCCTTTAGAACACCATCAATCTCTTCAAGGCTGTTAGAGTTTCCACAACTCTCTGGTTCAAGTGTGTGCTTCTGAACACCTGCATCCTACAAATGATGTTTCAAGCTATTGCATTCCTCCTTAATACAATCTTCACACTCTTGAAGACCTACAATGCAACTCCTTCTTGGAGCTGTTTTAATGGCCTTCATGGCAGCTTTGGAACCCTCTCCATAAGCTTGTCCATAGCCAAGACCCAAATACTTAGGCCTTTCCTCAATCATTATTGGCTCAACAATGCCTTGTCCATGTTTACCCAAGCCTTTTCCTACATAGCCATATTGGACATTAGCTTGGAACCTATGCCTTTGGTATGCCTTTCAAAAGAACCAATATAAGAATTCTTAGAATAATTTGAAGACAAACAGGAACTATTTACCTCTTCTTCAAGCTGATACTTGAATAAGGCTTCTTTAGCAACAAAGAGCTATGACTCCAACTCATGCATCCTTTTTAGGTTCATATTTTCAATATGAAGTTTCCTCTCCATTTCCTGCAAGTTGTCAAAAAGCAACTGCTTCTCTTCCTCCATGGAATTCAACTACTCTCTAAGTATGCTGCTCTTCCTTCCATCCTCATACATTTCTCTCACCATATCCATCATGATGAACAAGTCTTGCTTCATGTCTTCATCAAAGACTTTTGTGAAGAAAGAAAAATTTGAGGACTCACTTGTAGAAGTAGTCATTCTGCCAATGAACAAAAGAACTTCCAACAAGATTAATAAAGAGCTTATTCAGCAACCTTTTGCAACAAACCTCTTATGCTTCAATGATTGCCTTGAGGTCCTTTGGGATAGAAGAATGCCTTCAGCCCTTCTTCCTTCTTGTCCTTCCTGGACTGAGCTATCATTAGCTTTCCCTTCACCTCTGCAAACTCAAACAATATTCAGTCTACAAACAAGCATACAATCAACCTCTGATTGTTTAAACACCTTTCAGACAAGCAATCATTACTTTGTCAATCAAGCATTCTAATATAACCTTCTTTGAAGGTGGGGTTAATCAATCTCAAGCTCTGATACCACCTGCTCTGAAAATGGCGCGCTATAGGCTTTTTGTCTAACTTACAAGAACCTCTCCCACTTCCAAAGCTTATATATTCCCAAGATCTAGTGATTAACCAATTGCAGAATTAATAATGCTTGAAAATAGGTGTATGCTTGTGGTTGTTTTTAAATTGTTAAGTGCTTTAAGTTCACTTGCTTATGTTGATATAAAATACACATAACAGTAAATAGAACAGCAAATAAGCAGCAAATGCAATGCAAAAATAAGAAATAACACATAACAGCAATATAATATGGAGTTCACCCAAAACTCTTGGGCTATGTCACCTTGAGCTCTAGTCAACTCGACTAAGCTCTCTGGAATTATGGAAAAGTCCTTTTTACAAGCTCCACACTCAACTCCACTAGTTTACATTGAAAACAATAGGCTTAGAACACCATCTTATCCCTTGCTCTGAAGCTCTCAGGATTTCTGGCTCTAGCTCTTGGCTCTGGCTCTCGGCTCTGGCTCTGGCTCTAGCTCTGGCTCTGGCTCATGGCTCTGGCTCTTGGCTCTAGCTCTGGCTCTCGCTCTGGCTGTTGGCTCTCGGCTCTAGCTTCTCTAAGCTCTTTCTCAGCTTCTGCATGCCTCTGCAATTCGCTTGACTTCCAGGCGACACTCAGCAACCTTCCAGTGACCCTTTTCAAACAAGCAGCTCCCTCGTAAACCTTCAACTCCCTTCAACGCTTGTGTTCTCTGTGTTTTATCATGCATTGGTTACAATCCTCCATCATTGAAGAACCTGATTGTTTCCTCACAAGAATCTGTTTACAAATGGAAAAGAACAGGCGAGCAGGGAAACCCGGTCGTTTTGCCTTCCTTTGGCGATGTCAGCCAAATAATGGAAATACATAGGAAACGCACGCAAAACACATCATGGGCCTTTATCCCGGACTTCAAATATTATGGAATCGTCCCTATAAACCTATTAGGTCCATTCAATTATCGCTTAGGCGAGAGGTCTAAAAACCTCAATACATAGGAAATACAAAGAAATCCCATAAATTCAGACTTCAAAGTTATGAAATCGGGTCTATAATCCCTTTCGAGTCCACCTTTGGTTGCCATATCGCATCGCATTGTCGCATGGTCAAAAACCCATTTACACTGGAAATACAAAGAAAACCCGAAATTCTGGATTTCAAATATTATGAAATCGCATCCATAATTCGTATCGGGTCCGCCTTTTTATTGACGTATCGCAAGTCACAATCGCAATGTGCATTGGCCCTGGTATTAGGGGTTCGCCGATTGCTATCGACCCCGTCACTATTATGGCAATCGGCATATCGTTGTCGCAACTACCCCGGGGTCTTCTCTTGGGTCACACCGATCACTGATCTGTCGATCAGATCCTGACTGTTGATCCGCAACTTCTAATCCAATGGCTGACAGTTTGTTTCGGGCGCGTAAGTTGCACGGGGATTAACCACCCAAAAAAGCGGTGTCCACTCTCCTCCGTCGTGCCACGCGTCGGCCAATGTATGGATTCGAGCGAAGCCCATCCTATATGCTTACCGCCTGAGGCCCGCCCGAAATACCGCTTACGGTCTTCCTTTCGGAATTCAAAAGGGTTCACCTATTTGGTTTATAAATCCGTCGGGTTCGCTAAAGCCTTCATGCCTGTTTGAAGTCCTTTAGCCTTTGTTTATTGCGATGTGATAAAATAATGTGATGCGATGGGTTCTAGGGGTTTTTATGTAAAAAAACACATTTTTCCCTTAAGTCCCATTTATATAAGAATTTTCCTCCTTTTCAAAGGACAAAGGCAAACTTCTTTTGCAATAACTTCTTCATTGAAGTCCATTTTAGCCCATTTGCAGTAGATTCAGAATGAAAAGATCTACGCAATGGGGCTATTTCCAAGAGCATCCTTGGACTTTCATTTTCCTCTATGAGGAACACTTTAGACTTAGAAGTCTATCTTAGATCCATTTTGGATCATGTAGTGGACTTTCTTTCTCCTTGAAGACTTGATGGCTTGCCTTTCTTAGATCTTGATGTTCTTCAAGTTGCTTTCTCCAAGTGGACTTGCTTGACGATGAGATTTGCTTAATGGCTTGTAGATGATGTAGGTCCTTCTTTGATTTTCTCTTCTTGTAGGTTCCTTTATATAAGGCTCTTCTTCTTGCTTTGTAGTCTTCCTTGATGAATGATAGATGGTAGACCTACTTTTCCTTGAAGTGATTGAGACTTCTTGGATTGATGCTTCAACCTTGTAGATGTTCTTGAGATTTCCTTTCTTGATGAGTCACCTTGTGAGTGTTCTTGAGATTCCCTTTCCTTGATGTGTCACCTTAGCTCTGATACCATGTTGAAGAATCTAGGGCATCAAAGTTAAGATAGGATTCCTCTAGCCCTGATAACAATTTGTGAAGCACTTTTACTTTTTCTTGTTAGCTTGATCTTCTTCTTTTTTTCCAAGGAAAAAGGTGTAATTTTATTAATGAAAAAAAAATTACATGTTGAACTGGCTAAGGAGCCGCATCATCGAGTCAGAGACCAAATGATAAACAGAAACAAGCAGAAAAATGCAAGATAATATACATGATGGGAAAAAGCTAAGTTTTTCTCCCCTTCTTTTTCTCAACGCTTCGCCATTCCCCTTGGGATGGAAATGAAGAGACAGGTGCAAGTTGATTCCTTACATCCATTTTGGCATTGTCCTTTTCTGAGTCTAAATTAGCGGATGAGTGAATATGCTTGTTCCCACTGATGTTCCCATCGTTAGGAATCAAGTTTGCTTGCACCCGATGATTCCAATATTCTGTTGGGTCTTGTGGAATTTCCCCCCATGGTTCAGGTTCCTTTGGAGTTTGATTATTCCCCATTGGTGATGGTTCATCCCAGCTTTATCCTCCTCTGCTTCAGGTTGGGCTGTTTTCCAAGGCTCTTCTTTCTTCAAGTGTCTTTTTTAGCTTCTGGACACAAGTTGTGTAAGTGCCCTGTTTGCCTACAATTCCTACATCTAAAAGTTGTGTTCTCATAATCTAAAATCTAAGTCCAAGTCCGCTTGTTGTGGATTAGCCAGATGTTGTCTGGTATGCCTTTTATTAGGTATACTTCAACACAAATACATGCATAAGTGAAGACCCTTTCCTCTGTTTTTTGGGAGTCAGTCTTGATAAACTATCCAAAATTGTTGCCAATCCCTGCAAAGACCCTTCCATCCCAGAAATGGAGGGGAAGATTATGCATCTGAACCCAAACCGGCATTCTGGAGACCACCATGGTATTTACATCAAATTCAGGGAACCAAGGAGTTGTGAAAAGGCCAGTCGAACCCCAGAACCATGGTCCTGCCTGAAGGATTAAATCTCTTGCCTCAAGTGATGGGAACTTTACAATAAAGAAGTGAACATAGGTGTATTTCGCACTCTAGAGACCAGTTAGTAAGGATCTAGTGGAAAAGTTCGACTGGATTTGGCCAGAAGCAGTTGAAACAGCGTATAATAGCTTGGGATTCGAAAGAGGCGCAATGCTCATCTGTTTCTAGCATGTCTAAGTTTAGTTTTGGGGTGTGGTTCAGTTGCTCCACTATGTTTGGAGCAGTCCCTGCCTGTTTGGTTGGTTTTGTGACTAATTTTTTCCCTTAAAGTATATTCCTGAAAGATGGTCCCCCATTTGTGGGTTTCTATTTTGTTCCTGTGACTTTTACAAAGTTGCTTCCCCCTCCCCCATTTGCATTTTTGGGATTATTGAGTTTCGTCGCGCCTCCCCTAACCCTCAGATTAAGGATTATTGTGGAGTTTGATAGAATATGATATTTGCTTGATCTTCTTCTTATTATTAGTGTATGTTCTTTTACTTCATAAAACTGCTACCAAAAACATAAGAACAAGAACACAAGATGTTGGCTCTCTGCCAGGCCAAAACCTCTCTTCTCTTGAGAGGAAAACCCTTTGGTAAGTTTCTCTTATCGAAGCTTCTATTGATAAATGCCAAACCCTAGACCCTTGACTAGAATGTCCTCCAAGCAGAAGTCAAGCCCTTCCTCCTTTCTGCACTTTGTTCCCTAGCACTTAGTCTTCCTTCTTCTGCCACATTGCTCCCCAGCACTTCATATTCCTTCTTCGTTCTTTGACTGGAGATAGACATTGTTTATGTGAGCTCTAGATGAGATGCTTCTCTTCTATACTTAGTGATATCCTTCACTTATGTAGCCACCTTCCTTATTTCGACCAAATGAGATCCTTCTTGAGATTCTAGTGTCCCTTCTTGGTTAGTTAGTTTTGGTGACACTTGGAGGGTGATTTTGATGGAGTGTATAAAAATTATATATTTCAGACTTATGTATATATCTGTACACTATAGACCTATTTTTGTCATATGGTTTTTTCATGCCTATGATAATATCTATGGTTGTGTATTTTGGTTAAGCGCATATTATCGATGTTTCCCTTTTGGTATCCTATTTTGAATTTGGTGCATGACATGAATGATAGTCTATGATTGTGACACATGAGAAAAATTTACCATGTGGAGTAGTTAACTAACCATAATCTTGTTGATGATCTATGAATTACATGATTATGTACGCTTAACCATGTATTTAGCAGGAATTGGTAGGGAACTTAGGCACTTTTCAAGAAGGATGTTATAATAAATGACCGTGGAGGTCATGTATACAATTATGCTCAGATGATAAATGACCATGGAGATCATGTATACAGTTGGTTAAAATGTGATTGAATTAATTCATTATGAATTTTAGTTGTTGTGTTTAATAAACAAGGTTATGATGCATGCAGGTCTAAGGAAACAAGGCCTTTTCCAACAGATCATCAGATGCATATGATCTCACAACCAGTGCCTTGAGGAAAAACATGGAGCTTCAAAGAAACATAGATGATAATCTATGGAAAATATTAGGGCGTGGAGTCCTAACTGTCTGAAAGATCAAGGCGTGGAGTCTTGGATCTTTGCAATAGATCAAGGCATGGAGTCTTGGATCTTTTCAATAGATCAAGGTGTGAAGTCTTGATTCTACTAGGCCATGGAGTACTAGGTACAGGGAAAGGGTGTTGAGTCCTAACAAGTCGAGAGAGGTGCACAATATGGGTGTGGAATCCCTATTCTCTGACTGAAAATAAACACCACTTAAGGGATTACATCAACCAGTTGAATTAATATAAGTTAAACTTTGACTTGAATTAATTCCAATTTAATCACTTTAGATGGTCATTTGAATAAAAATGATTTTAAAATATTAATTACCTATTTTTTTAAAAAATAATAATATAATTTTTTCTAGAAAGGACACATGGGGGAATGAATATTAGATAATTAAAGTAATTAAATAATTAAGAAAAAATTGAGAGGTTTCCACCTCAGGGAGGGTGGTGAATAATATAAATTATAATAAATTAAAAATAAGTTAATTTTGCATGAAGGTGGTGAGGTGTCACTCCACTCAATGCATATAAATATTAAAAGAATTTTCCCCATGGAGGGGGATACCAGGAAGAGTAGGGAGATGCTAATGAAATGAATACTAAATTCCTAAATTAAAAAGCCCAATAATTTTCTTGGTTGATGGAAACTGAGTGGTGTGAGAGGAAGATAAGACAACTTCCTTAGTTTACCCAATGTTTCTCACTATTGCTGAATTTGGTACTGTTTGTAAGCTCATAAGGCTCGGGGTTCCATGGAAAAATGTGGCTTGAGGGATCCAAGGAAAAATGTTTGCTTTGGATATGGTTGGGTGGTAAAACTGACTGTTCTATTAGATTTGGCAAGTGGAACTGCTGAACAAAGATGACTGAGTATCAGGTAATTGTGTATCACGTAAAATTTCCAGTTTGTTATAATTTGCTTTAATTAACCTTTCTTGGATGAATAAGTAGCTAGTTTACCTTTTAAATAGTACTTGCCATTCTAAAAGATCTGATCATTGTTTTGTTTTAAGTAATGGATGAATAACGATTCCAATTAGTAATTATTCCATTTAATTGGGTTGTGAGCCAACAACATGGTAGTGTTAATTGTAGTCCCTATAACTTCTATCCATTACAAGCGTAGTGTTCTTATTTGGAGTTTCCAGTTCTCTACTTTATTGTACATTTTTGCTTATAAAAGAATATATTGAAGACGAGTTATTATTTTTTTAATTTTTGTTGAGAAAGAAAGAAGAAGGATTACAATTTAAGCTTGTAATTTGCCTGTCCGAGTAAAAAAAAGGTAGAAGAAAAAAACAAACCATGTCATGTAAATTATAAATGGAAGAGATGATGTTCATATTAGTATTTTGTGGCATCCTCCTTCGGTTAGTTGGTTTCCTTAAAGGTTATATGTTTATCTATTATCTAATAATAGTGTTCCGCACAAGTCTTGTTTCAGAGTTTAGAAGTCATAGTTTTGAAGGCACCATGCACATTGTTTCTGCTTGTTTTCTTTGAAATCTAACACTTATTCTTTTTGCATGAAAGAAAGTTATCTTGAAATATAGCATTTATTCTTTTTGCAGAAGAGAAAGTATTCTTTGAAATATAACACTTGTTCATTTTGCATAAAAGAAAAACATATATCTCTGATTATTAATATTTTTTTACCAATGTTAATGTGCTAACTTAGAGCGTCTTATCATTAAATGCAATGGTGGATATTGCTTTTAGTTTGATGGGTGTATATATTGGTGTGTTACATTTACCTACTAGTTTGTGAGATAAATTAGTGTGGTAAAATTTGTAACTTTTACTAGAAAAACGTAAATTAGTGTGGTAATCTTTGTAACTTTTACTAGAAAACATTACGAGATAAATTAGTGTGGTAATCTTTTGTAACTTTTACTATAAAAAGTTTATGATTCCTCCCTTTGCAATATATAGTTTGAAGTTTTCATTATTGCCAAAAGTATTGGTTTCTAACCTTGATAATCATTTATAATGTTGGTAATCTTTTATAACCTTATCTATTTGCATTATGTAATTTAAAGGTTTTATTTTTGTCAAAAATATTAGACTGCGGTAATTTTTTAAAGAAGATAAGCTTGTAATATTTTATATTTTATAACGTTTACTATTAAACATTTTATATATTGGGATCTTTGGTTATTTTACAAGTATTTGATTTTGGAATGGGTTTTAAATCATTTATTATTATTTTAATGTTGCACTCTACATGGCACCAAATATTAGTACATGAGCTTCCACACAGAGTAATTTTGTTTGGACAATGTGAAAGAAACTTTTTTTTGTTTGTTTGGAGTCTCGTTGAAAAGAATCCTTCTAAATCTTTTTGTAGGTTGGCAAGATATACTTTGATTTTGTTTCATGCAACATTAATAAGAATATTTAGTTCAAATAGTACAAATTTTGGTAATTATGACCAATCAATTATGGAAACCATACTCCAATCCTTCTAAATCTTTTTGTAGGTTGGCAAGATATACTTTGATTTTGTTTCATGCAACATTAATAAGAATCTTTAGTTCAAATAGTACAAATTTTGGTAATTATGACCAATCACTTATGGAAACCATACTCCTTCTCTGACAAGGATGTGGATGTTATTCGAATATTAAATAGGATTTATTTTACTAAGTTTGAGATTCAATGACATCGTCTTCTTTTTCATGCTTTTAAATTAATATAAAATATTACCATATTATTAAGTAATTGAAATGTGTATGTGATTTATTAAGTATTGGAAATTGTATCTTACTTTTTAAAAACTGAAATAAGATTTATGTTGGATTTTTCTTTTAGAATAGATATATATATAATAATATATATATTCCTTGTAATATTTGCATGTAAATCTATGGTATTGATAAAAGATTCTTAGAGTACATAAAGAGATTAATTTTAGTTGTTTGGGGTAAATATGAAAACTAATTGGGAAGTAAGATAAATGGATTTGAAATTAGAAAGATTATTCAAGTTATAATACTGGAGATTTAAGAAGAAAGTATTATAGTGGGGTCAACAATATGTGGGCCAAAGAATTTCCATCACAACTAAAAATCTTGAGAAGTGTAAATGGAAATGAACCCTCGTGTTGTGATCATTTAATGGTTTCATAATGGTATCAAATATTTCTAAAATGGTAGAATTTTGTCTTTGAGGTTTCTGCGAGTTTCATGTTTGTGTAGATTTTCTTTCGGATCCATCGCATTTAATTTCTTTTTAGATCAACGTTTCGAACCAACAACGGTGGTTCATCTTCAGGATGTGAGAGAATTAATTGAAACACTGGTCTTATTTTCCAAATATATATAGAGATGCATGAGATGCTTAGCTGACAAGTCTTTAAATTATTTTAATTGTTCTATTTAATTCTATTATTGTTTAATTTTAATAGGTAATACTAACCCCTTGCAATAGTTCCACTCTCCATCCCACGATGTCTGATCCCTCATTTCAAAGCACAACCCCCTCACAACAACACTCACCTCTCAACACACACAACCCAGCCCCCTCACAATGCGCACCTCATAAACAAACCACGCAAACCCATAAACATAACACACAGTAGCCAAAACTTACCTCACAGCCTACGTCGGTACCCTCTCCTGTTTCCCATACTCAAACTCCTATGCAAACTCTCACCCATCCCACGCTGCCCACGCTGGATACCACAGCCCCCTCGCAGCCCATGCAGTCACTTAATACCTTGCTTCCCACGTTGTATACCTCCCCCTCAAAGCAACAGCCCACACAGTTTAATACTACGACCCCCTCACAGCAACATCCCACGCAGTTTAATACCACGGCCCCCTCACAGCAACATCCCACGCTGCATACCTCCCCTTCACAACAACAGTCGACGCGGCAGTCCATTTGCGCCCATATTACCACGCAGTCATCGCTTAATACTACGGCCCCCTCGCAGCAACATTCCACACAGCCTACGCAATCATCTCTTAATACCACACCTCCCATGCAGCAGCAAAGTCTATCCACACATTCCATTTCTCCTACGTATGCCCATATTACCAAGCAGCCCCAAAATTCACAACACAACACCCCCCTTAAGAATGTAAACATAACCCAACCCACACAATCCCAACAGCTAGTAGGCACACTCCAAACCATGACTATAGTCCAACCTACATTGTCCCAACCTATGAAAAAAGCAACACAACAAAACAATAATAATGAACTTATGTCAAAAAAAGATAATCTAGTCATAAATATTTCCAACCTTCAACTAAATGAACACGTCATAAACTTATTAAGAAAAGGATTAAATTTCTCCATCACACCTCGCAAAATCCCTGTTGAAGACATTCTATGCAATATTGAATATGGCATAATGAACCTTCTTGATAACATAAAAGAACAAATCAAGCAAGACTACTCAATCACCCTTAGAAAAGCAAAACCCCCCAAAAGCAATGTCAGCAAACAAGAATACCTATCTCTCAAAACCTTAAACTCCAACCCTAATATTGTAGTGTTGAAAGCAGACAAAGGGGGAGCACCGTCATCATGAACAAAAGTGACTATAAAACAAAAATGCTAGATCATCTAAATAATAGTGGCTGTTATAGAAAACTCAACAAAAACCCATTAAACAAGATCTCCAAAAAAGTTTGCAACCTAATAAAAACTAGTAAGATACAAAACAACAAAAATCTCATAGTCAACAATCCATGCACACCGAGAATTTATGAAGCCCCCAAGATTCATAAAGAAGACATCCCTCTCAGACCAATAGTAAACATGATTAATGGACCTACATACCATCTAGCAAAACACCTAGCCAAGAAACTAAAACCGCTAGTAGGAAACACAGACTCTTTTGTCAAAGACTCAACCCAATTCATTGAAGAAATCAAGAACCTCAAACTTGATCAAAATGACATTTTGGTTAGTTTTGATGTCACCTCTCTATACACCAATATCCCCATCAATGATGCCATGGAGGTTATTTACAAACTAACAGACCCAAACACATCTAAGCTCATAGAAATTTGCCTTAGGTCAACCTTTTTCAGTTTCATGGAAGATATTTATGAACAGACATGTGGGGTTGCTATGGGGTCGCCCATATCCCCTATTATTTCCAATTTATTTATGGAGGACTTTGAAAACAAGGCTCTTATGAATGCACCCCTAAAACCTAAACTATGGAAAAGATATGTGGATGACACATTCATCATATGGCCTCATGGAAGGGAAACCCTAGAAACTTTCAAACAACACCTAAATAGTTTATCGCCTTCCATAAAATTCACTATGGAAGTTGAGATCAATAAAAGCCTCCCCTTCCTTGATATCCTTATCACTAGGAATGATGATGGTTCTATATCCCGCCAGGTATATAGAAAAAAGACTCACACCGAACAGTATTTACATGCCTCCTCACATCATCACCCTACCCAAAAACTAGGAGTCCTCAACGCATTAGCAACCAGAGCCCTCGGAATCTCTGACAAGGAATACCTAGAAAAAGAAATAGAACACCTTACTAAAGTTTTCCTAAAAAACGGATACAAGAAACATCAAGTGATCAAAGCCATAAATAGGGCTAACACTCGTCCGAATAAAAATAAAAACTTGGATAATATAAATGGAAAAGTCAACCTCCCTTACATACTACAGACTGCAAACAAAATTTCCCGTATCTTGAAAAATAATGGAATCCTAACCACCTTCAAACCCCTAAACACTATCTGCAACTGCCTTAATCTTGTCAAGGACAAAATTGATCCTAAATACCATAAAGGTGTCTACTTAATTCCTTGCTCATGTGGCAAACCTTATGTAGGTGAGACTGGGAGATCCTTTAGCACAAGAATCCAGGAACACTCAACGGACATTAAACACAATCGATCCAAATCCTCAGCTCTAGCTAAACATTCTGAAAAAACCACTCACTAGATATGCATAGAGGATACCCGAATCTTAGCTAGAAGTGATCACTACTTCATAAGAAAATTCAGAGAAGCCATAGAAATTAACAAACACCCTAATAACCTCAATAGAGACGATGGATGGACCATAAGCGAAAACTGGATTCCAATCCTATCATCCAAATCTACCCCTACCCAACTATAATCCTCCTCCAATTAACCCATAATTCTAATCCTTTCTAACTAAATTAACACATTTTGACCATATTAAAATATAACTTAACAATAATCATCATTTGAAAATATCTATCTAGAACATTATATAAGAAACCTTAATAATAAAAAATCAAATCATATAATTAAAAATAATAATAATTTAGATAAAAACATAGTAAAATCAATTATAAGAAGACAAAACAATAATAAGAAATCATCAAATAGAATGACTAAAGAGTTAATTAAAACAATTAGGACAGGACAACGCCTCCTAAAACAAATTAAAATTAAAAACAAAAACAAGAAGATCATAACATGAAAATAATAAACAATTAATATTAAAAATAAATTAAAGAATAAACAAATAAATATAATAAACTTCTATGTATTTAATTTAATTAATGATTAATTAAAAACATATACTATTTATTTTAATTAATAAATAAATGTGTATATGTGCATATACATATTCTATTTTAATTAATAAATTAAATGGGAATATATTTAATTTAATTAATAATTAATTAGAATTTAAATAATTTATAATAATTATCTAGATAAAAAATATAATTCTCAAACACTAACTAAAGAGAAACTAATAAATAATATGGACATGTATTTTAATTTAAAAATTAATTAAAAACTAAAACAATCAGGAATAACTAAGAATTAATTAACATAACTAGAATAGGATAGTAATTATTTAAATAATAAAATTAAAATGATAAAATAATAATATATAAAAATAAGACCATCTAAGACAAATTAAAAAATTAAAAAACATAAAACAAATGATCTCAAACAATCAAATCAATAAACAATTATATAATAATTATTAAAAATGTATTCAATCTTATTAACAAATTATAAAATAAAATAATCAAAAGAAACAATAAAATTAAATCAATATAATTAAATAATAAAATAATATAATAAACAGAAAAATTAGTACTAATAAAATTAAACAATAATACAATTAAATAGAACAATTAAAATAATTTAAAGACTTGTCGGCTAATCATCTCATGCATCTCTATATATATTTGGCAAATAAGACCAGTCTTTCAATAAATTGTCTCACAACCTGAAGATGAACCACCGTTGCTGGTTTGAAACGTCGACCTAAAAAGAAATTAAATGCGATGGATCCAGAAGAAAATCTACACAAATGGCAGAATTTTATATTTAAAACATAGGGTATTGTTGCAAAGAAAGATTCTTCAAATGAATGGATCAAATGTTAATATCTAAACTTTATGTTACATGAAATGAAAGTTTTTGGATATGATGAGTTCTTCTTCATTTTTGGAAGACTTATAATTTATGCGAGGATTAATGTTTTTAATTTTCATGTATTATGAAAGGCCAAAAGCATGATACAAAATCTATATAGAGTATTGTTAACATATAAAAATAATATGGATCTATTTTCAATGTTTGTATGAAACATGGATGGGTTTTATGTGTGAAGTCATATTTTAACATTTAATATTATAGTTGGATTTGAGACAATTCAATTATATCTTCAAACATTTCTTAAAAATTTATATGATTTAATTGAAAACTTACATATTATATATATATATATATATATATGGTGTAATTATGAATATATATACAAATTAATTGTAAAAGAGAAAAAAATCACTTATTTTGGGTAACTTAAGTTATAGACCTAGTTGGCAATCGAGGGATCTTACATATGGTATCAGAGCAAGCTGCAACACTATGGCCTAACGGGCATACCTGCTTGCTAGTATATTAATATATGAATGATGATTTTGGATCCATGTTGAATTGTTATGTGTGTGTTTGATTATTTGTTCTTAGAATAAGTGTAATTTGGATTACTATTTTTATAGGCTTAAGGCTAAAATTCATGTGTTGTTTAGTTTTGAATTTTTTTATTTTTTTTTTTTTGGTTTCTAGACTCTTTCTAGTTTGAGGCTAAATTTTGAGAAAGAATACATAAAATCGACACAGTGCTCCGAAATAATTTTCTTGTTTATTTTTTGTTAAGATTTTGGAAATATATAGGTAATTTATAATAATCCCCTCCAATTTAATAATTTAAAAAAAAAAAAAAAAAATGTTAAGCACTCTAGCACATGGTTTATCCTACTTAAAAGCTATAATTTTAAAAATATTACATCACTTTAGCAAAAAGCTTGTACTTCATCTTGTTGTACTTTAGCATTGAGATGGGACCTCATCTTGTTATACTTTACATGGGTTAAGTTTCAATTTGCATGGATATTTAGCTTGGAATTCATCTTCATGTTTTTTGGTTTAAGGATATACTTTTGAAATAATTTTTAAATTTATGGGGAGACTAAATTTGGAGTTTCTTTCCATTTCTTATTATTTCATTTAAAGGTTATAATTTTGAGATTATTATGAAATATTCGAGTTGAAGCTTAGTTTGGATTTAAACTTCATATATATATTTTTTTTTCAGGTACAATGCTATGATTTTAATATTATTAGTGCAAATTCAATTTCTTGTCCTATATTCTTAGGTTTATTGCTAAAAATATTTATGGGCAAACATGCATGGTATTTTTTTTTCATGTAGTTTACGTATTAAAGTCATAATATTGAAATTATTACAGAGAATTAATATAGATAATCATTAAAGTTTTAGAGTAATTGCCGCAAATTCACACTTGAGTTTAAGCTTCGAATATTCATACTAATAACCTGGAAGTTAAATTTGAGCTAGTTATGGTGAATTTCTCTTAATATGCTCTAGCTAGTTTAAAAGAAAAATATGAAAACCATAAAATTCACTTCCTATTTTTTATACTAGTCTATAAGAAGTTGTAAAGAGATCAGCTGCAAAAGAATTGAAATACCATTCTATCTTAGACCTATTTGTGTGTAGTCTCCCTTAAAAAAAAAAAACCACATTTTCAAGATGAAATCACACATGCCAAGAAAAACCATGGCTTAGTATGGAATGAGGACTTAGTGGGTATGGAATGAGGACTTAGTGGGTATGGATTGGTATTGTGTAAGAAGTATGAGGCTGAAATTTCATTAGTGTAATGATTGAGTTCATCATACTAATCTTGATTATGAAATTATCCACGCTAATTAGAACTCAATGTAAGTTATCCCCAACAAGTCATTTTTAACTATGAATGTAGGTGCATAACTAATGCATAGACATTTTAGAGTTAGAATATATTTTATGAAGACCGTCTTAATGGTTAAGAATGAAATTTTTGTGTTTTCTTTATCTAATTTGTGATCTTGTTAAGTATTGATTATGGGTTGGTTTTCTTTGTGAGATAACTTGAAATTATTCTAGGACTAAGTTGAGGTATGTCATGCCTAATAAAGGGGTTCAAAAGACTTGTAGGTGTGAATGGTTATGGAAACCATTTTAGGGAATGTTGAAGGATGTACTTGCTATGTTATGTATGAGGTAGAATGTATATTAACTTATATATGTAAGGTAAGTAAATATCTGTGTATATAATGAAAAATTGATTTTGATGAAATCTCCTCGACATGATTAAGAAGGGTTGATTATGCATACTTTGAATTGATTGGAATAAATGTTCATAACAAAAATTTGTTTGAGATTTAAATGCATTATTTTCCTTCGATTACAAATGAAGAAAAGAAGATTGGTATAGTGTACACCATTAGGTGGTTTAGAATGTTTGGAATGTAGGAATATACAGGGTAATTCCTCAGACCGAACACCAAAAGGACACCGCTCACAAACAGATCACAGATCAATACACCAGTATTTTGACGTGGTTAAAACCCTCAGAGAGGGAAACAGTCCACGGCCTGCGCCAACGTGGCTACTACAGGCAAGTTATTAATAAAAGAATGAAAATTTACATAAGCTTCTCTCATGCATGGTTAACCTACAAATGACCCTCCATGCGCTTTAAATAGAATTCATGGACCAATC